>JAYRBW010018807.1:0-12802 GCA_036023295.1 Invenusta paracnida | reverse complement strand
TATTGTTTTGTTAGAAACGTACAACTACCTACTCTGTACATATTATATACATATTATTCGATATAAATAGTAATATATATATAAAATAAATTAATATAATTATTTTTGGTACCTTTTTTATGGGAAACCCTGTATAACATCTGTTTCTTATATTTAAATAATGTTTAAATATACTTTAATGAATCATTTTGTTTTATTTAAATTATTTATATATAATGTTAGTCAATACAATCCACAAACTACATGAATTGTAATTAGTTTGTGGCGCTGTGTCAACTATTTTCAAATAAATAATTTAATAGTAAATTAGTTTCAACAATTAATAAAGAAACAAATTAAATCTCCCTAATTTCTCTCTATAGACTTCCTATGTTTAAATGTTTACTTCGAATAAATCCCCAATTAGCTGTATAATGGGACTTCAGTAATAATTATTTCAATGACATTAGTAAAACTTTATATTTTGTACTCATAACACATATTACCTAAATGTGTATTTAAACTTTCGTTAAAAAGCTAAGGAAAATTATATTGTTGTAATTTGTAGGCATTATTTCAAACTTCTAAACAGACAGTTTAAGTTAAAATTATAAAAATAAATGCGAAGAATAAGTTATAGTACATATTAATGCCTTAATACCTATAGCAGCACAAAATTAGCTTTTATTTTTTTAAGATTCATGGTAACTGGTAACTGGTTGATATAGAAAAATTCACAAAATATTATATTGTAGAGATTATAATTTATCAAAAAAATTTTAAACTAAAACTAACAAATTATAATAGTTTATTAAATGTATATTACTTAAATTTGTTTCAAGTAGGATAGTTTCTAATACAAGTAAAATAGACACTACCGTGTTTTAAACTTGTGTTTATTAGGCATGCAAATAAATATTTTCGCCACTTCTTCACAGAGCATGTACCGATGGCAATGAAATTACAGAAAACACAATATAATATAGTTTAATAATACAAAGTTTTTTAACTCTTAATAAATGTTAATAAGCAAAAATGCAGTACTTATGTACATATTGTAGATAATATAATTTAAAACCAGTAATGTTTTAATAGAAAAACATCAAATAATGATTTACACACCGACAGAAGATAAGACTAAATACAAGAAATTATTCATGTATTGTTTTACTGAATAATAATAATTCATAGATTGCATAATTATATTAAGTAACAAGCAATTATAACGTTCTAGATACGTTTTCAAAGCCAGTGGCAAGCCATTCAACCAATGAAATCAGTCTAGTCTACGATTGGTTCTCCTGATGTCTTGTTGCTCCGCTTCTCTCTCCTTACTCTCTGCCTCATTTTCTCTCTATTGAGAGTTCTTATATGGCTACATACTATAACTCTGACTCTGTCTTCTCGACGATCCAGCTAACGTACCTATACTACATAAAAGAAGTCAGCGCAGTTATACAAGCTTAGTTGGAAGTCTCCCCGCCTGCAATCTGGTAGTTCACCGCGGAACTTATTACTTACAAGCCACAGAAAATCTTAACTAAAACACAGACTAGTTTTTGTCATTCCACCTTGGCGACTTATTCAATTGAATTGGTGTACTGCACTACTAAAGTTAAACACGGTACTGTAATCTGTTGGTGCATTCATATCGTTGATTTCTTTAAATTGGCTTTAAATTTCTTTCAACCTTTTTTTCTATAAAAAAGTTGATTGGATTAAGGTAGTACCTGCTATCTATCTATCTTCAGCGTCTTCTGAACACACGTTATAATTTTGTGTTAACTTTTAAGTGGTGTATTTGATTCCATTCAAAGACACTTTATAGTTAAAAAAGGAAGTCAGTATAATAATATACGTTTCTATACAACATTATAAATAGGAAGATTTGAAACAGACTGTGTTTCCTGCAGTTTGTATTATGATCCCCACCGCTGTGAAGGGGCATATGCCCTTCTTATCAACCGCTACTCGAAGAAGTCACGATGCAAACAGCAATGGCGGAAGCTTTAGCCAGCAAGTGAAGCCCAAGTCTCCGCAGTCATCATCGCACTTCTGCTCGAGTCCAGAGGGCCCTAAAATACCTCACCCCCTCAATGGCTGCTATACAAGTGACCAGACAACGGGCTACCATCTGAACGGAGTGGTCCACAAGTCCAAACCTCCTACCTCCCTGGCCAACGGACACCACTCAACACCGATGAGGAGTTCGGGTCCCTCTACCTCAACCATCCCCTCTACTCCGACCACCTCGAGTAGCAATGGGAAACAACTTCTCTCCACAACTCTGGATTCACCCTATGGATGTCTGCATCTCTCCCCGGCGAAACGGGACGATATCCTCCATAAGGATCATCATTGGCGTGACTTCCTCAAAGCTCTTTTCAAGATCAAGGGGAGCAATGGCAGCAGTAAGAAGAACCCCTCCACCCCCAGTAAGACCGCCACTGCCTAGGCATCCGATATGGACGAGAACCTCGTCTCCCTTCCCGAAGGCCAGAAGGTGGGCATGTGGAGTGGTAGAAGAGGTCATCATGGCGGGACTAATAGCAGGAGGAAACAGCTTCGAGGGAAACGCGTGGATCTCAAGGTCGGACCAGCTGCCGCGATAGGCCCTACCCCAGGCACCTCTATAGCTGCGTCGCCTCTACAACGCTCCCACTCGATGAACGCCACACACAAGAACCTGGCTCGGCTGGAGGCCATCTTGGAGGAGGAGATAGACCTGGAGGAGAACGAAAGACTCGATGGGATTGCAAATGTTACGATGGCGTGTTCCGCGCCGAGTACGATCAACCGGATTCGTCCCAGTAGCGAACACCTGGAGAGGAAGGCTGTCTTGCGGTACCTGAAGCAGCAGCACCGCTTTACTCCCATTGGCCAACTCCTCTGGTCCGACTCTGACAGTAGCCAGGAGTCGTTACACGAATCCAAAGAGGTGCAATCCAGTCCCCGTACTTCTGAGAGCTAATAGTGTCAACCGCAAGGATTCGTTTGCCTGCAGTTTCTTGTAATCTCAAACCTCACACGTGAATAATTCTTCAATCTAAAGCAGTTTTATTAAAAAGAAAACTTGTTGACATTAATTATACTCATTAATTATTAAACCTTGTGGATATAGCTTTACTATAAGAGCTCAATAACTAAATTATCAATTTGTATTTTAAACTCGCCAATGAGAAACGAGAAACATATTATGTTTGACAACCCGGTACTTTCTATTTCTTTAGCGATCTAACTTTATTATGGTCAACCAAACAAGCCGCATTCGCTTCCTTGTACACTATATCGTCTCCAACATTTTCCTGTCTATTCTTATAATATATGTGCAACATCTGACAAACAAACAAGCTACACTTCTTTCCAATTCAGTCTATTGATCTCCATCTGTGATTTTTGTAATTTCTTCAACAAACCAGCTACCTACATAGCACTTACTTGCGACCCCACGATTCCTTCCAGTAGTATTATCAGATTCACACATTAACACCAAAAATAATGAACTCAATCACTCCCACGCACATGTCAATGTGTTTTCTCTATCTAGACAGACAATTAATTAATCTTTTTCATTTTCAAACTTTCGGTGACTTGACTGACAAATATTGTCCACATAACATTCTTCTGTAAATGCTTTTTTCTTCTCTCATTTCTTTCTTCGTATGTGCTGCTTTTGTTCTGTTGTGTGTGCAATCACTGTTCTAATTCAGCTGTATATATATCTATATATGTATTTGAGAAACTCCCATATATACTGTGTATCTATAAAATTATTTTTAAATGTCTGTTTATAATAGTTTTTTCATCTTTATTTTCCTCAAAGTACCACATGACCTATTAACTGGTCTGAGTGTATTTTTTCTATTTATCTATCTCTTAATGTACGTAAGTATATATACATATGTATATATATAATGCAAAGATTGTATTTTATAGAACAAGATTGTATTACAGACTATTATACTATACGCTCATGTGATGTAATAAAACTTATTTTCATTTTAACTGCACACTTCATGTAAAATTATTTTGTACAGATTGATGCCTTTACCAAATAAAACTGCGGTAATGTTTTCATTTACACTTTAAAATGCTCTACTTTTTGTGTTGAAAGATGTTTCTGCATATACGTAGTATTATAGACACTTAACCAAAATAAAGCCAGTAAAACAATGGTTTCGCTGCAACCAGTAGCATCATCAGATAAATAAAATTTGTGCGACTGTATGTACAGTAGCGTATTTATACAAATTAAGAAACCACAGCGAATAAAGATCAAATTAATGTTACAGTTTTAAAATTGTATAAAGAGGAACCAGAATTTAAAAAATTACGATTAATACAAGATAAAAAGGTATGCAAAGAGATTCTTTAACAGATAAATCTAATTTAGCAGTACATTCAAAATTGAATAATCATTAAGTATACAATTACCTGACAACTTATGGGGAAAACGAGCAGGTTGATTAGGAGATTTATGTTCTCATTAAATGGTCACTAATTTATTGGTTTTGTAAGTCAATTAAATCCACCGCCCAGTTTTATACATTTGTAGATACATTTGCAGATACCGTGATATCGAGCAAGCATAAATGGGATGACATAGCGTAACATAGAATCCTTCCTTTCTTTTGTAGATTTCAAAATGTGAATTAAAAATAAAATATATGCGACATACCTAATATTGCACGGACATTTTGATTGACGAAAGAAGACAATTCATCCAATCAGGTGCGTGTATTTCCAATTGCAAATTCACGTCGCATCAAAGGTGAACATTTACGATAATCTAATAAATTTTAATACCAAAACCGTTGATATCAGTTAAATATACGTATATAACTCCAGCTGCAGTTTTCAATAAATAATTTAACTAGATCTTTTATTCCGGGTTTTACTATATTTTTATATTATTCCTGCTTTATTAAGGAAAATCGAAACTTTTTTTCGAATGAATTTACCGGCTGACAACCCTTCACTCGACTAGACCTATTATATATACATACATGTCGCTGCACACGCACTTTGTCTATCAATTCTTATTGAATATCTTCAAATATGCGGCGTCATAACTCCCAAAATGATATGCGCACTTTATTGGGACATTTAATATTATCTCGTTTATTATAACTACAAGGTGCATATTATATGCTTCAAGTTTCCGATTGCTATATCTATATTCAGCTGAAGATAAATATCTAAATCAACAATCTCATTCTGCTTTTAATGTTTCATACACTTTTCATTTACTTTAAGCCGACATCCACATCTATTTATAGGAAAATGTGGTATCGTCTTTATAGTTACCAATTATTAGAGCACCACATATATATATACATTATTATATTTGTACATACATCACATTTATAAAGGCAGAACACATTTTCAAATATGCAATATAAAATGTACACGTTATATATAGATATTATGTAATTTGTTGTTAACTAACTTTTAAATATAATATGAATGAACTCCTCAAAAAATTAATCTTCGATTTCATAACTGAATACTAGAAAAATCAAATACTTTTATTGAATACTGTGTCAATAAAACAGTGAATAAAACCTATTTCAATAATTATTCTCATATTGAAAAATATAGCTTTCAATATTTATCTGGAGATTATTCTAAGATCATTTATTAAAATATTAAACAGTTTTTCTTGACAATTATAAACTAATGTAGTTTCTATAACTGTTTTAAAAACTGTTATTTAAACTGGTTTTTATCACTTTTTCAAAAAGCGTCCTATTCTAAAGATAAACAAATAATTCATAGATTTCTTGATAGGATATAGTATTTAAATTTATTTATAATTACGACAGTACCAAAAAAGCTGGAAAACTTCCCCCCATAAAAGATTACATTTTCAATTTCTATTCAAGCCAAGTTGACAAGTGAAACCATCGTTTATTATTTCAATTAATTATCAGTTTGTGAACAGATCAGTGTGGTTGATTTCTAAAATAAGAAAAAATGTGTTTAATAGTAAAAGCCAACGTTTTCAACGTCTTCTTGCTCGTATTTGTATTACGCATATTTAGAAACTTTTGTAGATTATTATTCAAATAATTTGCTTAATAGTGAGTTGCCAATAAAAATAATCCAATTACAACTTGTATAATGCATTTAAAAACAAATATAACGGTATTTACGTTTGCATTAAGTGTAAATACTTAGCTATCTCCGCCTCCAGATGAACTTATGTATATATTAAATTGCAAACACTTAAAGAAGTACATTTTTACTGGCATAATGGTAGAAACAATTATATAAGCTGCTCAGTAGCCAGCTTAAGATTTGTATCTGGAGAGCAGTGAATTCACAAGTATCATTTAACGCCTACAACTGAGTAACTCGACGCTGAAGCAACATGAATTTTAATTACATTTTAGTAATGTAGAATTGGAGTTTGCACACAGTGACTGAAGATATAATATTACATAATACTATGGTCATATTTCGCATTCATAAACAAATATCCTGCAATACCCAGCCCTATAATAGGCGTAGGCATATAAACTAAACAACGATTATAATATATAAGCACTAATGACACTCGTCTTAAGTAATTTTCAAGAGTCATTATAATACTCCTACGCATATTTATGTAAAGTAACAAGCTAAAATTATTATTAAATCCTTGCAATTTACATGTTAGATTGCTACAAAGCTTATAAATTAACAAACAAATTAAAAGCTTTACAAAGAATAGAAAGTAAATATATTTCGAATTGCTTTATCGCGGTAACTTAGCAACCGGTAATCTATAAAATTTGGAATCGCCTAGAACCTATCACGTGCTGTCTGCCGCATCTCCCATAACAACAGGGTCAATTAAGGTTACACTGGCAATTTTTTAAAAGGCGGGGTAAATTTTTAGTTATGCATACAATAAATTACACAATTAATATTAGAAACGGACGGAACTCATCAAAATAAAAGATGTAGCTTACTATGTTATGAGACCACGATGGTTAAAAGGGGAATGTTGTAATTTAACAATCTACAATAATTCAATTAAAGTTAGATGGCTCTTTTATATAAAATGAACTGTTCAGTCATGGTTGTTCAACGGCCATAAAGCATTTTTCTATACTCAAACTGAAAAGTACAACAATAAAGTATAACATGAAAACAAGCACTTGCATACATATATTCAGGGGAAAAACCTTTTATAGCACCCTGTTTTATGTCCACAATGAAGGCCTTAAACTCGTAAAAGAAGCCATTATTAAATCGGCATTTCAAAAGAAACCAATTCAAACCAGTCTGCTTTATGCTTATTTATAACCGTTAACTAAAAGATATCATTCAGACACAATTTGCCCCTAACGAAGGTCAAAGAGAGAAATCCAACACTGCGCCAAATGTTATCATCAAAGCAAAATTTAATCACATATTACGTAGTAGTTGAAACAAAATAAGGAAAATAGCGTAAAATGGGGTAGAAATGAGAGGAGCAATACTTCTTCATCTGTATTTTAGAATTCGTGATAATAGATTACAAAAGTGAAACGCGTACATATCAGTCAATGGGGTGTAGTCAGTGGGGTACATCCTATTACTCTTTTTACTCTTACTTACTTATAGAATATATTTAATGAAAAAAAGCGAAGTGAAAAAAACACAGAACTAAACATTCGAACCATTTGAAAGAGAGATAGAATATGGATGTTCAGATCGATCATAATGTTTGGTTGGAAAGGGAGGGGGAAGTGGCAAAAATAATGATCAAAATTAATCAAATCAATAGTCGAACAGGGCACAATTATTATAATTACACATTGCTGATTGTTTAAATTATTCCATAATAATAATAATAGGAATTACACGTTTATGTTCTTATGTAATAAAGTTATACTGTATAGCATAGCATAGTATAGTGCAGCACTGGTAATGTACCACTACTAATAATTGCTTCATTAAATAACTGGTACAAATGCTAATTCAAAATGTTAATGCTATACACAAAACAGAGCAGACAATGTATGCATTATAGTGTGTGTATATAGGGTCGGATTCTTGCGCTAACATTTAGGATATCCAATTGACAATAAAGTAGGTGTACCAAGACTCAACATATTAGACATTCTGAATAAGGAAACAGTATAGTATGAGTACGTAATAGTAGGAATATAATGGAGAGCAACGGGACAAAATGCCTTTTTTAATTTGTAAACGCAAACATTGTGGCGATCATCTTGAAAATATTCATTGTCTGTCGACTGAATAGTAATACGCCATCCATTCAATATGTGTTATAATTATAGGATAAATAGATTGCTTATTTCGAATCAATTGTAATTATTGATTAATTGATTGATTAGTTGATTGATTGGTTAATTGACCATAATTCAACAAACGGTTGACTGATTCGAATAGACAACTGAATTGGAAATGAATGACTGTATCGAAAGTAGTAGTAATAATAATAATAATATGTAGTGCAGTATATAACGATATACAGAATGATATAAATGATTATATAAATGTTCTGGTATGTATCATCGATTACATAAGTAATACAAATAACATAAAGTATTCAATATTACAATATTAAATCGTAATGGCTCCCGCTTCACTTCATGTTTTAATGCGTTTATATAAACGACTACTTGATGAGTAGTAAACTGTGCATCACAGTGAAATTAAGGAAGTATGATCAATCAATTACGTGTTGGTCACTTCTCACATATTATTTAGGATGACAAAATGACAATTTCAATGTGCATTTATTTGCTGAATAACTGTATAGGGGAAAGAGGGTTGGGTGGCATTTTCAATCTTTTTGTTTGTAGTAAAAGTTCTTTTTAATAAAGGTAAAGGGGTGGAAAAGCAGGGAATGGGGATACGAGCTGGTATGGAAATTGTTTCTCAGTAACGGGAATGGAAAGGAGAGGAAAGGATAGACGGGGTAAATGTCAGAAAACTGGGTGATTGTCTGTAGACGAGATTTGACTGACTCATCGATTGGTTGATTGATTAATTATTAGTTGGTGATCGTCGTACTGTCAGAATATTAATCTCTCCTTTTCGGTTATAGATGGAGGAAGAGAAAGTCAACAAAGGGTGGAGTCAGTTAATTGCTCTTCACCTTCTTACCAATAACTGGTAGAGTCTCCATTTTTGCTCGGACTCTGAAACAGGAAGGAGAATAATGTAGTAGAAAAGAAAAGAGAAGTGTAAAAAAAGAGGCAAGATTAAATAGAGAAAAGAACACTAAGTGCTTGGAAAGTTTTATCCAACAACCATTTTAAGCACGTATTTATGGTGAAAATTATTATTTGGGTTCGGTGCAGGCAGATAAAGAGACCTGAACACAGGGTAAGGTACGATGGCACGAGTTCGTCGTGATTTCGATTATTAGCGATTTGAACAGTTATCCCGAGACCTATATAATCAGCCTTCAACTAACGCGATCTGAAGTAAAGGTTGAATTTGTGCAAAGGAAGGGATTATATTCTAACTTTAGATTACAAAGTAATTTTAATATGAGAGGAATTGACAAGACGTGCGTGCGCTCAGGATTACTTGAACAAGTTTTCTGTTGATCTATAAGGTGTAAGCAAATTACGTAGATAAGTGGATAATTACCAGGATTCTCTCTTGGTCAGTGAACTAGGCGGCTCATCTATGGCTCACGTGTGGCCTGCCCCCTCCTAGGCAGCCACAGGGGGACAGGCAGACGTTGATTAAAGGTGTCATTTAACAGAGCGAGCGCAGTGGCAACTTGAATCCTTTCAATCACGACAGTCTAGACCTCGAACTACACTGTCAACAAAACTAATTATATACGTCACAATAGTACGTACATCACTATTATTTGCTATTGGTCAGACTGGAAATACACCGCAAAATTAATGTCTCATTTATTATCTACATAATATATTGACAGCGGATCAAACTAGCGTCCTCAAACTGTTAATAGATAGAGCAGCTTTGTGCATTACTTTTATACAATAAAAAAACCAAGTCCTAAACATAGTGCAATAAACTGAATATGAAATCTGGTTATTGCGTACAAAAATAAGCATTTATGCAGTAATATATAAACAAACAAACAACATTCATGTTTACAGTGACTGCAGGGATGTGAGTGAGAACTTACTGGGTTATAACACCGGCGATCTTGACCTTGACGATACCCCAGAGCTGGTCAATTTGTGCCTGAAATAACAAAACAGTGATGGCTGCAGATAGATACACGAATGTTTAGAAATAAAAGATGTGTAAATATATTATATAATATACACACTGTGTTTGAAGAATCATGGAAATCGACATTGTATTACAATCGGCTCATACACCAAGCAAACACACCCGCGTAAGACAATTATTAAACTGACATTTCAGGAATTTAAACTGCGTCTTCTCATGCACGCAAAAAAAGCACAAAACAAAACTTCCCAAAAAGCATCTGATAAAACCTGGTAATCATTAAAATAAATCAATGTCAATTATTCGGGCGAATTGGTTATTCCAAGAAAATTATGATTGTAAAAAATCGTAGAGCAACATGTATTAAAATATCCAAAGAATTGTAACATCACGATTCCACCTTTGGTAGGGGACACAAAAAGTACAAAAAAGGGTGTTTAAAAGCGGAATTTACTTGATTTGGAAGACGATCCTGAAATACAACAGAATGGAATGAAACACAAGGATAAATAAGACGTATTCATCAAGTAAGCCTTCCTGGAGGGGGGGATAAGTATACACTTAATGGGCGTGTTCAAGTTATTTTTATTATATCCTTTGAAACTTCTGTTTCGTGTTATGTAATATATTTACTATTGAAAATAGCCAGTCACAAATTATAATTTCAATTGAATCAGTTAGTTCTTCTGATTCATTTTGTGAATTCACAAAAAAAGAAAGATCTAACCAAAACTGTTACTGTGTTTATAAAAATACACATTCTTGTATACAACAGTAAAAAAAGAGTTTCCATCTCAAACGTGGAATGAACGAAAGGTAATTAGTATTTACTGTCTCTTTCTTAGAAAGTACAAATTCATCAGATTACATTGGAGTTTGGTTTAGATTGGAACGCAAAGGAATCGTTTCATCTTATGCCCTTGTCTGGCTGTGTATAGAGTCGATAGAAATTCCCCACGAGGACGAAGATGGGAGATACTTTTCTGCGTGTTGCCAAGAAGTCTGAGCTGTTGGTCAACCCCAAAAGTACAAAATAGACGGAGGACGGGCGAGATGAATTAGACATACCTCTGTCTATTATGCCGAGCAGCCCAAAGGAAGACTGAATTGTAGGTAAAGTACGACAATATACATACATACATAGGTTCCAGTTACAGAGAGACAAGTATAGTGATGATCTGAAGACTACATAGCCAGGCAAACTACAATTCATCACAGCCCCAGACGTGTAGTGCAACGCGCGGAGAGAAAGAGATAGAGAAAAGAACAAGTCTGTTTGTAGTTATATTAAATGTCCTTGTATTACTCTCAGAAATACACTGCATTTTTTCGAAGCTTTTCTAGAAAGATCTGACGTGTAAAGCGAAGCGAAATAGAATGGATAAGAGGGCGTTTTTGCCTGGAGAGATAAGCAGTGAGGGAAGGAACCATTCAACTGTAGGGAATCTGAAGCTGTACTTCAGACAGTATATCTTCCTAACTAGGCATGAGGATGTCTTTGTGAATATATATATGTATGTATGTAGAGAGAGAGAGAGAGAGAGAGAGAGAGAGAGAGAGACAGAGATGCAAGAAGAAGAAGAACATCTGGGATACTAACACGGATGCAGCCGAGTTGCAACTAATGTCTCCCAGGAATGCTGCGATCAGAGCCCAAATTGAATGCGCGAGAAGATAAATCGATGAAGGAAGGTAAAGAAGCCTTATCGATTGAAAGGCACAAATGACTCTGCAGCCAGTTTACTATAAGAGGGGTTTCAATCTTGAAAACAGAATTTTATTGAGAACAAAAGTGTACTTTTCGTTTCATTCACTTTGACTCTTCGACTACTAAGAGCAGACAGACAGATTGATTGAGAGCGAGAGAGCGAGAGAAAGACTACGGCATAGAAGCGAACACCAGTATAGGTACACAAAAAGTTCTTGATCAGCAAGAGAAGGCTATACGCTTATTTGTGTGTTCCTTATGTACTGTTTGTTTACTCTCTGACTGGCCTGATCGGGAGTGACGTCGGCTTCTCCAACAAAGATCAAGAGAAAACGACCTAAGTATGACACGATGTTGTGAAATAATTAATCATAACGCAACGAGCACTCTTAGCAGATTATCTAGTGGTAAATATAGACCCACGTCATCACAAAATGGCCTGCCAAAATAGAAACTGTTTGTTCTGATCAATCTAGAGATGAGACAGTGTTTGAAACACTTGCTACGGGCAAAATAAGTGATGAAGCAAAAATGAAAGATGACTCTCAACTGCTTGGGTGAATCAAAGTGGGGAAAACTGTTTATTTCAAGGATACGCAAAACGTCTACTTTTCCTCGCTTATAATCACAGTTAGGCGTATATAAATACAGGAATCTCAAAGTACACTAAATAAAAGTGACTAAGCAAAAATTGTGGCTATTCTTCAAATGTGAATTGAATAATATGTCTGTCTAGAAAAGTAGAAATAATTCAAAATATTTGTCATGAAAACAGTTTTGTCCTAAAGATTTTGTCGAGCCAAGGAGCACAATATGTAGGAAAGAGAGAGAAAAAGCGCCTAGGTGTTGTCGTATAATTAGTTCACAATAACAAGTTCTGCTGTACAGCCACGAGATAGTCACGTGAAAAGGAAAAGGAATGAGAATGGTTGGTGAGGGGGGGGGATTAAAGAG
>JAYRBW010018796.1:0-12802 GCA_036023295.1 Invenusta paracnida | reverse complement strand
AAAATATTACTTTTCATAAGTATTATATGACAATAAAATTATAATAATATATATATTATTAAAATTTATATACAAATATTAAAGCTCATTACATTGCAAGAATCTTCAGACCTAAACTTAAAGGATTATTTAAGTTACAATAATCACTTTTTAATCTTGACATTTGAATAAATCTATTAGTATTTTTAGGTATTAGGTTTTAAGAATTATAAAAAAATAAGATAAACACTTTTACTTAGGAATCAATAATTATTAAATTAAATAAACCAAAATCTAATAAATTATCTAATAAAGGCCATAACTATTATAGTTTTTAATTATCATTTATAATACAATACAATACCAAACATTAATTTAATAAAAAAAAATATGATAATTAACTTTATAGCATTATATTTCACTATATTAATCATGCTATACTAATAATTTTAGAAGAAAATTATTTAAGAATCATCCCCAATATAATAGAGCCCAAAGATATTTATACACATACAATAATTTAAATGTAAATAAATGGTCACCACATCTTCTAGATTATTATTTTTTATTTTTGTGGATATGCAAAATGGAGGTTCTTACTCTTTTACTAGCAGAACTGTTGTGTTAGAATTGTTTTTTCATACACTAAGTTAGTTATGTCACATAAGTATACTTATATGTTTATATTGCATATATAGTATCAAAGACTTAGAGTACAATACCAGAGCCCCTAAAGATTATCCCAGTAATGGCTGAACCTTACTCTAATTGCTTGGTCATACATTACCATAGAAATCAATAAATGAACTACTTCTAAGGGACATTTTTTTAAATTATGGCATTAATTTGGATTCTTACTCTAGAGGCTACTCTAGGCAAACAAAGCCTCTTTTTAGCATTTGATAGTTAAGAAAGTCTCCTAAAACTAACAATATCTTGGTTATTCAGGCAGCTTTTTTTACAAAAGCTTTCACTGCTAGAATCTGCAGAAAATGTTATGGGTAAAGTCTTGATAATGTTTCAATGAAATAGATATGCTTAGATAAAGTAGTATTTTTTAATTGAAAATTCTACTTATATTTTGTCTATATCAAGTAATATAGTACAGTCAAACCCTGCTTTTACGCCAGCCATGGTTCCAGTGAAAAGTGGCAGTTAATCAGGATTTGTGTTTGTATATAGTACAAGGCATATAAGGAAATGTGTTCTACAGAAATGTGGCGATTAAGCAGGGTTGGTGGATAATTGGGGGGCATAAAACCGGGGTTCTACTGTACTGTTAAATAGAGGTTTTAAAGCAATCAATACTCCTGTATTGAGTTTCCTTAATTAAAAATATTATGTATGTCATTATAAAACATAGCAATTTATTTTATAATTCAAATCATTTGGTGCCATGTGTCTATATTATAGAGATGGATAATTTTCCTTCTAGTTGTTATTAATCCATTTCTATGTATAATATATATTTTAGTAACTGATATTGGTGTTGAATAGTATATATACTTCCCTTAACATTAGCATACATATTTATATGCTTCTTGATTATTATATATAACTTACAGAAATGGAAACATAAAATACATAAAATACTTATTTGTTAAATTACATGAGAAAGTTAATCTTGACTGTCTTCAAAACCTCCAAGTCATATTTTTAAGTAATAGTATTTGATTCAAAGTAATGTATACATATATATTTAGTTATTTCTATACACAAATGAATTAAAATAATTATATTAAATGTTTACAAAACAATAATTAAGTATGGGGATTAATAAGGGAATTATTTTGATTTACAGAGTAATCCATACTCTCACTGCAAGCCAAAAAGAGTATAACAAGTTACATCATTTTAATTTGCATAGCCAAGGTAGAATTAGTAATACCTCAAGATACCTTGTTGAACATTTTGAACATTTTTTGAACTGATTTTGACTAAATGCACTTAATACAGGATAGATAATATCTTTAAAGAATTCCATTTAAGAAAAAATTATTAAACAAAAATTAAAATAATTTGTTTTGTTTTGTGGCATCTAAATTGTTGTGGTGTATACTGCAAATATACTTAAATATTTTCAACATTATAGTGTGTCCTCCCTGATTATAAGAATATGTCAAATATAAACATATAATTTTTTAAGAAAGCTGCATAGGAATACATTTGCATCCCTTATGCCACAATTTAATTAATGCAGTATTAATATAGATGGTATACACTTATATAATAGCTGTTTTGTCATCATGATCATATTTATTAATACTATATGGTTTAATCATATGATATGTATATATTATGAAAGAAGAATTTAAAAATATGTTTTTCTGAAATGTATACCTGAAAATTGAAATTTTTACATATAAAATATGCTAAATCTTTATAATGATCATTCATATACTTAGCAATAGATTTATGGATTAGTATTCATTGAATTAATTACATTTTTATATATTAGATATTCAATATTCATTTTTGCTGCACTGTATCAAACCTGTGTTTACATTTTTATTTATAAATAGCTAGTATGCTGATTGATAAGAATAGAACTTGTACAGCAATTTTATAGTAGAAATCCACTATAAGACAACATGTAATACTTTTTTATTAATAACATATTTTAATTAGTTTAAAGTGTATTTATCCTTTATATTTTAACAGTAAACAAGTAAGTTCTATTTTTATTTAAATTCTATTTCCAACTAATTGCTACATTTTAAAGATTAGTTTTAAAATTAACATAGTTATATCTGCCCAAAGAGTAATTAGTATAATGACTTAAAAAGATATCTTGCACTTGAATACATTTATTTTATATGTTTAATTTATTTGAGTATATTGGTCATGTTCCTCTTCATAACCTTTTTCCTATGCATTATTTCTAATTGTATATTGTAGAATTTTTCTTTATTTTATGATAGTTTTCTTGTAATGATAATTATATTATATTAAACATATTGTCTAGCTTGTACCTCTTTTCTCACTTAGAAGGCTTCCATATTTAGATTTCATCAGATGTATTCCCAGTAATACTTGTATATTTTAATTTTAATTTTTGACGATTCAATTAGTGTGAATTTATTGAACATATTTTAAATGATCATTTATGAAACTTTAATTTTATTATTTCTCTTGCAGAATTATTGACAAATTGGACTAGATAGATAAGATAAAAAATGGCCTCCAATGATATATTCGAGGAGTGTGGCGTTGGTGACAACAACTCTCGTAGTTCTACAGCAAGTTTGCCATCATTGAGTCAATTCACACCTAGCAGCAGTGTTGGTGCCAGTTGCTCTGCTGTAGGCTATGAGTCCATCTCAAATGACCCGATAGGCTCCCTGTCTTCAGCTGGATACTCGCAGGATATCTCCATTCGAATCAAAGACCATGAACGCCAAGAGGAAGAGTATATTGTCTATGTGATCGAAGTCAATGTGAGTGTAGTGTCGATTCTGGCAAGAAGGAGTTTTGTATTGTTTTATTGATTTGCGTTTCTTTTACAAATTATTCCAATGAAATCTTATACTCATTAATAGTATTGCGACAAATGATCTTTTGGCAAGTATTAATAAGAACATATTATATTGTGAATCAGCAACGCAAACGATTTATTTTCAATTTAAAACAAGGGGTTTATCGCATTCCCACTTATATAAATTTAAGTCGAGTATGTCTAAATTTTATTCTGATATTTATACAGAAGATTCTACATTCCCTACTCTGGTGCTTGATTTCGTATGCTTCAAAAGTTCATGCCATCTTTTTGTTTTGTACCTGGAATAATATATACCTATTAGAATCTCATGTCAGGCTATAATCACTCTATTTGTTCAGTGTTTTTAAACGTAAAAAAAATATTTTTTTAATGCACGGTTGTGACATAATTTGCGGTTATGCTAACCCGGAAATAAATATTATAATTTGGAGGTTGTTTTTACAAATACATATCGGCGGACTCAAGTATTCTCGAATTTCTGTAATATTTTCGACTATATACTCTCATTTTCCGAGTTTTTGTACATCTCGTTTTTTGTATTTTATGAAGATATATGTATACCTAAATAATGCTATTTTTAATCACAATCATTATATAATTTATTTACGTGTTCTCATTTCTGCTTCTGATATCGGAGTTATGTTAAAAATGTTCTTGAATTTTGTGAGTCAGTTAAATAGGCTCTTATTTTTGTTGTTTAATATTAATGTGACAGACAGTATATGTGTGCCCTCCAACCATCTATATCGCAGATTCATCGTGAAGGTCTTCTTGCACGCACCGGGGGTCTGTCAACTTGGACTGTTCGACGACGCTTCTCAGAGTTTGATCTGCTCAAAAGCGCCCTGGAAGTGAGTAATAGCCTAGTTCTTTGATCTTTGATTTAGAGTATTGGGATACCGTACATTTATAGGGGCAAACTATTTTGTTAGATATCCGATCCATGAAAACAGACAAAGTGCGATTTTCTATATGATATATAGATGAATCATAGTCACTCCTTATTAAGTCTTTATTTTCAAGGTATTTACTGAAAACTGAATTTTACTATCAAACTCTGTAAAAAAATATACAGCTTTATAAAGTCGGTAATATTTGCAGGGAATATGATTTAATGAGATAGAGTTTTTGAATTATTTGTTATTACATATTTCTTGTATAAACAATGAGCGAGAACTGATATTTTCCCATTTTAGTAACATGACAATATTAAATTACACCCAAAGTATTGCCCATTTATAATACTTCAGAAATGTCAACTAATAAGTTATATATTAATGCATATTACTAAATGTAAATGAAACCATTTAATGGAAGTATGTAGACTTCTTGTATTCATAAAATGTGTACCAGACTTTACTGTTATAAGACATTGCAGTTTTTTAATTGAAAACACAGTGAAATTATAATCAATAGATCGTGGTTAAAAATACCAAATATTATATATATTTTTCAGAATATATGCAACTGATATCTTCAAATATGACTTTAAAGTCAGATTGTGAGTGAATAAAACTTAGTAATATGTTAACTAATTATTGACTAACTTGAGAAAAGGACTGTTTAAAGTTTTGCACATTCGATTTGTGATAACATTGTTCCGTAATGAGTATCTTTCTGTGTGTGTTAGGTGAGCCACCCCGCCTGCCTGATGCCTCCACTGCCAGACAAGGTAGACTCATTTGTCCCCTGGAGATACGCGAGTCAGAAATTTGATGGGGAGTTCATTGAGAACCGACGTCAGCGCCTTGAATCCTTTCTTCACCGACTTTTGGTTCATCCCCAGTTGGGCAAAGATGAACTCTTATTTCGCTTCTTGCAGGATTCTGAAGAATGGAAGAACGGAGTTAAAGTATGTTCCTGGTTGATAAACTATGCTTTGAATTGATATGTTAGTTTGTTAAGTGACAAAATTAAAACGCGTTATAGATTTTAATGAAATAGCGTATTTAGTCATACGCTGTCACCTCAATTAGCTCTTTATTAAGCCCTAACCTAATTTATATTTTGTTGTCGTATAACGAAATTAGATAAGAATAATGAGCAAACTGCTGCTTCTATGAAAGAAGAAAACCTATTTGATTTTTATGTATATATTAACATTATTCGTCAATAATTGTTGCTAGTTTAGTACCAAACATATAATATATTCACACCCCATAATATGTTTTCATCAACAAAATGCTACAAAAGAACACACCCATTTTCTTATGGTGAATCGATTTCAGTTATAAGTGCATATTGCATAAGTTTCTTGTTACTATCTATCTACTACTGCCTTATGTAATAATATCGACAGGCAGTTGTATTTTCAAGTGTAAGTGATACCTAATTGATCACAGCACATCCAACAACTTCTGTATGTCTCAATAAATCTCTATCGTCTAATTACATAATGTAGGTACTACGAACTAGATATAAACAATAGAATTCAGTAAACCTGATAGTCCGCCTGGATATAATCTAAGCTACTATGATAGATAACAATCTGCGTGTTTATCCTTCCTCTTTGCCTACCCTTAAGTTAATCTATGAAGTCAGGCATTGCTTGTAATCATTATAAGACTCCGTGCACCTATTTGGCTCTTACTTGTTTAACTACTTCGGTTTATTGACTGTACGCTACACAATACACACATGCGATTTCTATCATTTGCTTTTTATTGTGAATGTATTAAATAATAGGTTATCTACATTAATTAAGACTCATTTTGACTAATTAAAATACATAATATTAAGAAACAATCTTTGTAGAAATTTTAAGAAGTGACCAACTGCAAATGTTAATTTTCGGAAAATTAGGCAGATTTATATGAATGATTGCAACCTACCTACCTAGATATCGGAGTGTGTTGGGAAATGTATTCTATCGTACTCTATTTATAATATTGACCTTCTTGACGGTTTGATAAGTATTATACCGATGCGCCTTCGTCTGTCACAGAACCGAGGGGTCCCAGAGAAACTAGCCGGCTATATGCAGCGCCGTTCCGCCTCAATGCGCATTCGTGAACCGGCGCCCGTGGTGTCCGACCTACGTGAGAGAGCCGAGGCTTTGGGCCGATCGATAACCCGAGTGATGACGATGCGTGGACGAGCCAACCAGCACGCGTTCGGCGTGCACAAGCTACACAAGAACTACGGAGAGGCTCTGTGCGAGTGGTGCGGTCATGATGACAAGATGGCAGATGCGCTCCAGGTGACTTGCTTGCTGCCCTCTTATGTAGTCCTCTGGGTCCTGCCAACAGTTTCACCTTGTGCTTGTAATTTAAGTTATTCGAATCATCTTTCATTTAATTTTCTCGCTAAAGAGCTGGATTTTATATTTAATGTAATAATTGCTAAAAAAAGTATAGTTATAAAACGTAATTTTCAGGCGTCCATTAAAGTGTAGTATACAAGTCTACATTTTTTTTTATTTGTTGTAAAATGAGTTCAATCACTATACGACATCTACTTGAATGTACTTCCTATTTATTAAAGAAACTAATTGTATGCAAAGTTTTTTTCTTTAAGAAACAATATCAACTATTATTACAGTGAAAAGATCTTTATAGAATTGATTTATGCGCAGAATTAGAACTTCTCATTGAGCGTTATTTTTTTATTTTTTTATTTTTAATGAACTTGACAATTAAGCAGATTAAGGACGAGTTCTCAATATTTTCAAGATGTTGCTTGTATTAGTAAATAGTTAAATGATTTGTATTGAATAAAACATTGTCAAGGCATTTTAGTTTAATAAATATCTAATACAACGAAAGACTAATTGCAAACACCGGAGCAATATCTATATAGTTCACCCGAAAGCTTGTTCGGTGGTTTGACTTTGTAGTGGCAGTATTTGCATGATTCTGCTGCTTTCCCCGTCAATAATCGTGGTGTATTTTTGTTGTTTCCTCGCCCAACAGACGATGGGCCATTTGATGGACTCCTTCGCGGGACTTCTGGACACCGTGGAGGATGACGAGCTGGAGGTGGCCGGACAGCTGCAGGACTATCTCAAGTACTCGGGCTCGCTGTTGGAGCTGTGTCGTCGACAGGAGATGGCGACACTCGTCATGGAGCAGGAAAAGGACTTCCTTGATGCCAGGCGAAAGGAGAAGACGGATGTGCAGGTCTGTAGGCAGATTATTTTCATTGTTCCTTGCTGTTAGGTAGGTTAGGATTACGAGTTTTTGTTATTATTCTGTATTTATAAAGTGTATTGCAAATTTATGGCGATTGTAGTTTTTTGTCGTGTTTCGCTTAAATGTAATATAAAGATTGTATATATTTAAAAATGTTGTTTTTCTCTTCTTAGCAAGTTTGCTTTATAATTAAGATATTTTACAATACTGTATTATACATTTTATAGAGATACGTCTATATCTTATTAACTCTATAACATATTAAGCATTTTATTGTAAATATTAATTCTCATAATTATCACTTATTACTGCTTTCGACTACCACTCACTATATTTTTACTTCACACATTAATAAACATATATACATTGAACACTTATTCTACAGTCTTTAATTCGTTTTTCCGTATTTGTTTTCTCCTACACTAGGAAGGTAGACAGAGTTTCAGCCTCAAATCCTTGAAAGCCAAATTCATGGGCCCACCGAATGAAACAGAACAACAAGAGATAATAACTCGTCTCGAACAAGACATTACTGCTTCTGAAAATCGCCTTGATATGCTGCAGGTGAGACTCTTGATAAGTAGTAGTATTGGCGGGCGTAAAAGCCAAAAATCATATTTTAATAATAATTATTTTTCTTTTATCTACGAAAATTGTTACTGTGTAATCATTGAAATGTTTTGCATTTTGTTATAAAGTAGAGAATAACTTTCAATATTCTTTTTTCGGTATTTGTTAAAATTTATTCGTCTTTAAAAAAATAGTTATATATTCTACTTATGAGTAGTAGAAATAATAAATACCTTTATAAGAAAAATATCATTTAAACCGAATCTATTGATTATATATTTTTATAAACGGTTCTTATTCTTATTTCAATATGCTGCCCAGAGATAATACTAATACCCGTCTTTCTATCAAGATCATATCTATTTTTATGTTAACAGGCCGAAGTTCGTCGCTTCACAGAGGCAGTTCATGGGGAGTTGGGACGCTTTGAACACGAAAAGCGCGCCGATATCGTCCAGACAATGCAGGCCTACGCGAGTATTCAACTTCAGCGGAGCAAACGTTGTCTTCGGCTCTGGACCCAGTGCAGCCAAGTCCTCAACAAGATTCCTTCCTCATAAACTTTCTCGTCGTCCGTCTCTGTCTACCTAGTCTCTATACTGCCATTGTTACCCTTAAGATCGTTATTGTCCCTTGTTTCTTTCTTTCGCTACCTTCACAGCATTCTTGAGCAGATATCGGAGGAAGCATAGCCGGAATTCGGAAGAATAATTTCTTTACTTCCAATAATACGATTGTCTGCCACATTCGCATATATGTAGCTGGAAATTGTTGCATAATGTGCTTTTTATTCTATTGCTGTCGAACCTTTAAATTTCTCATTTTTTTCATTTGATAGATATAAATTTAGATAATTTCTTTCAGATATAGTTCAGTCGTTAACTTAAACGTGATATATTACTGGCATATAATGATGACATGCGTAATTTTCACATCGAGATGAAGAAATCTAGCTGGTAAAATTATTTAAAAAATTAGAATAGAATGCAACTTGATTTGTCCTTCAAGTTTAACTAAAACATATTTTTTGATTGAATTAATTGTATTATCGATTTTTGCCAATTATGTCAAAATTCTTCTTTCAAAATGTTTTTATTATGTGTCCTGCCTCTATTCTACACATTCTTTTCTTTATTGTCTTTTAAAAGGAATCATTAAAGAGCCCCTGATATTGTAAACTTATTTTACAGGTCACATTCATTCATTGTTGTTGGTCACAATTCCTAGTTTTTACTATTTTTAATGAGATCATTTGAAAAGTGTAGAATCATCCACTCCAACATTTATAAGCAGTTTATGCTTCATCTCTAACCTCAGTAAAGTTGTTATCACAGTGTTTTGCTTTTAGTTAACTTCTAAAAGCCCCAATATCAATGGAATAAAACTAATGACTTCATTAAATTTGTGCGCTATGTGCGTAGTACAATTCTCTTCATTTTAGACGCACGTGGTGTTTCCTCCAGATTTCTGCTCGATACCATTTCAGTATTACTTCACTCTTTTTGACATTATGAGTAAAACGGTGTCTAAATCATACATTACAGTGCAATAATCAATCTATGCTAACTGAGATTTGATTATCTAATCTCAATGCACATATCGTGATCTATATTAGTTTAAGCGAATAGTGTTTTTCTAACAAAATTGGCTTTTAGTGCAACCTCAAAGAATTTATTGCATATTATTGTTATTAGTTTTCTTGTCTACAATTTATCCAATAGAAACCTTTATGAAAAAACCTCATTGGGAAAATTATTTATTTCATATTTACATATTTATAATACTAAACTAAGATATGTTAGATTTTTTCGGACTTTAAATACTCAAGTAATGTATGTATATCATAACACATCTAAAAGCTGCTTTGGTGTATCGTTTTCGCTTCAACCGTTTAACAAATAAAACTGGAACCGTTTTTTGCAATCCCATGAAACTGATTAATTTGGTCTTCTTCAACAGTATTTCCTGTCCGGTATTATACGTAACTGAATGTATTCAGACATTTCAAAACAATTCAACTCATCGAATTTTGTGTTCTCCACAGTATTCCAAGACTTCTCTTATAAGGAGATTCCTATTTTTGTATTTATGAAAACAAATTTTTCGTAGTACAATATTTAGCCATTACGAAGCCTTGTTGTTTCATTGATTGTTTTCACTTAAATATGTGCGCACTATTTTTCTTCTTTATTTGTTTTTACTATTGTTTCGAAGATTACTAATCTATGTTTACTAATTTCTAGAGAACATTATTTTTTATTTAAAAGTAAGACGTACTATTTATCTGCCATAATATATATTCAAATACTAATTATTTTACAAATTATTTCACAATTATATATTATATTTAAAATTCCTTAATAATTTTATGTTATATTGCACTACATGTATTATATCTTTTAATATTAATTCCATAAAAACGTTAAGGTCATAAATTTCTTATGTGATTACCATTATATTGACATTATTGTTATAGAAAATGATAATCAAAATATCATTGTGGTCAATATGGAATCGATAATACATCATTTTGCTACACATTTATGAATTCTTATAATGTTATTTTAATTTCTTATACATTTCGGGCAAACAAATTATTAATTGTGAATAAGGTCAAAAAGTAAATATAATATTTATTTCAATTTATTCAATTATTAAATAATTTACATTAATAGTATATATATATATATACATTTAAACTGAACTATTCATTTGGTTTATAGAAACGTTATCTCTAGAGAGGTTGGATAGAGGCCATGGATTGGTCTCCTACAAATCTGTTTGTCAAACTCATTTCATTCACAATTTCACTGTTTATTCCTTATTTTTGCAACACAATCATGTTTCTGCATTATGTATATTATGTAATCGCTCTGGTTTCTTACACACCACTTATACATATTGTTGATAGGGGTCGGGATATATTGACCCCACATAAATGGTACTACATTGATATTCAAGTATTAAAGTTATTTTTAAAAGTCATTTTACTTTAAAATTTTGTCTTTTACGTGTTATTTATTGATGTTGGAATTAAATATATTTTATTATGTATGTACATGTATAGCTTATTTCATATTTCCTTTAAATATACATTGATAATTGTGTAAATACTCTCAATTATTATCTTTTTATCAAAGAATACTTTAGGCTTTTTATTTAGCTATGTGTATAATTTTACAAAGAAAACGTATTATACAGCAAGTAAAATGAGCAGGTTACTTCAAATAGGATTTTGTTGACGAATATCATACCAAACATTATTTGATGTATATATTTTTATCTATTAACAGTATGTGCCTCATAGAGATTGAATCAATATAAAAGCAACATGCAAACAAATGAAGATAAATACAATTGGCAAACATAAAAATGTTTAACTACAGGCGAATTGAATATTTTTGTTATCGCTGGTATTGCTATATAATTATTGACGTGTTTAAACTTTTAGCAGAAATTTCGATTTATATAACTGTATTAAAAAATTTCTGAATGTGTTGAAAAATAGCATGCATTTCACATTAACTAGCTATATGAATACTCAGATATATGATAAAGTATTACATTAAACTTTCCATTGATTTTGATTTAAATAGTATACAATAACATTTTTTTATTTTATTGGTGCAAATATGAATGAGAAATAAGATATTTGAACGCGAAATTCGTTTTATGCATTGTTACGATCATAGTAAACATTAATTAATAATTACTCTATGGTTACGATGACAACGATGGTCGTTAGTTTAATCTGTTTAAATATAGATATTTGTTTTACCTTGATTACTTTATAATAATTTAATTTATATTTTGGTAAAAATATATAGATATTTTAACAAATATAACAAAATGTGCCCTGTTTCATTTTAAAAAAAAACTATCAACTTTCTTCATCTCATCATTGATGACATTAAATTTATTATTGTTTTGATAAGCAGTATAAAGTATATATATGGCTGTTTTAAGACTATATCCATAGTAGAGTAACTATTACTGTAAAACATCCAAAAATATAAAAAACGCGCCGTGATAACAAGTTGAAAAAACCATAAAAAGACCAATAATTAAAAACAATGTCCAAATATATTTTGGTTTAAAATACCTTCTTCAGTGGATAACATGAAAAGAAGCGAAGCATAATTTACATATCAATTACTTTAAAAATAATTTAATTACTATATGACTAAATCTTTTTAACAGTTTATTTTTCAGATTGATTCAGCTCTAATAAATTATCTTAAAAGCAGCTTCCAAACTTCTAGCTTACCACAGAATGCGGCTGGTTTCTGTTGTTTCGATGTTTCCCCCTTCACTACCGTTGTTAATAGGTATTTTAACGGTTAAACCACCCTACGGAGTGCTATAGCAGCCCAGCCGTGTTTGGATAGTTGTAACTTTTTGTCTAATGAACCGATTGAGCTGAAACTTTATGACTTTAAATCATTTGACCGATATATTGTTCATGTAAAATTACTAATCAAAACATAGCTTTATAAAAAAAGTTATCTGATTTTTATAGTTTATCGTTCCTACGGGGTGCTATAGCAACAGTATTATGCATATTTCGAAAGATTATTGAAGCTTTATAGTAAATATAAATACAACTAATCACTATTATGACTGA
>JAYRBW010018785.1:0-12802 GCA_036023295.1 Invenusta paracnida | reverse complement strand
AATAGGGTCGATGGCACAGGAGACAGGGAATGGGGTCGATGGCACAGGAGACAGGGACTAGGGTCGATGGCAGAGGAGACAGGGAATAGGGTCGATGGCACAGGAGACAGGGAATAGGGTCGATGGCACAGGAGACAGGGAATAGGGTCGATTGCACAGGAGACAGGGACTAGGGTCGATGGCAGAGGAGACAGGGAATAGGGTCGATGGCACAGGAGACAGGGCATGGATCGATTACACAGGAGACAGATAGCATTCCATTCATTTTATCAAAATCCTTTAGTTACGTTGAAGTGCTACATAATAGTAGGTCAGTGAATGCCACTGGTACTTGGAATTTTTAACAAATATGAGCTCAGGTCCAAACACTACTATTGGAAGTGCTCTTACCGTATGACAATGCTTAACCTCATGCCAATATGGTTGTCGAAATTAACTTGAAGTAGAGAACGTGAACCTTCTGAAGCAATCTCACTGTGCGTCGAATTTTAATCTGATGGATAGTACATAATATGTCTGAATTATGAAGTTTGACTAGGTTAAACATATTTTCGATGATTTTTATCAAGAGAACTTTGAAGAGTTCATCATATCAATAAATTTAAAAATCTTCGAAAAGAACTTGCTTTGTTCAAAAATCATTTACTGACTGTTATTAATACCGAACAACACGGCACACTATGTAATTTTAATGTTCATTAGATTTTGATTAAAAAATAAAAATTAATCATTAAAAATAATTTTATTAATATATGTATATAGTTATTAAACATGCATAAAACTAACTGTTTTGTCGATCCCTATAAATATTTTGAAGATCAATCTAATTATTTAATTCGTTTAGTGCCGTAGAAATGCAATTTATTTGCTTGAGTATTTAGAATCTGGATAAATAGTTACTATTCTAATTCAAATTAAGTGAGAATGGCAGATACATCCGCTGGAGTAAAAACATATTCAGGCATACACTTATTGTTTTGAATTGATAAGTATTATATACTTTTAAATAGTTAAATTATATTTTAGAATTTATATGTAGGTGATAATAAATAAATAAACACACGTATTCAAATGTTAAAATTAAACAATGGAGACAGGAGGTGAATTCCAGTTAAATTTTGGAGGCAATTTTAAATTTTATCAAACAAATTCCATGTTGGCATTACCATTATTTTAAATTGTTAAGGAAGTCGGGAATCGAACTCGTTTCGCGGGTCAAGTTAGCCGACGCGCTTACTTACTGTACTAACCCGACAACTGACCTTTTCAGGGTTCTTCGTGAGACGCTCGTTTAGATCGAGGGGTTTTCCGGCTTCAAGGGCTCTACACCGAGCGAGATCTGGAATTGAGGGTCGGCATTGATGTCCACCACCGGTTTGATTATGCTGGCGTCGGTGACTCCGGCATTGGCGAGATTGGTGTCCACCCCCTCCGCTTACTACAAGTAAAGCTCGACTATTAGCCTGGAAGATATCTCGTAGAGCATTCAGATCGCGGATGAGAGCAGCGGCTGTTTCACCTCCATGGTTACCACTTGGAGCCGACGAGGATAAATGGGGTGCTGAAAGTGGGAGGCTGGGGTCGATCATTTGTCCAGATGAAAGAATTATCGCTTTTGGGCTTGGAGAGCTCGTTGGTGTATTCCCGGTTGGGCTTTCCTCCCATTCGTCCTCCTCATCGTCTGTCAGATTGTGGCGATTAGAGGATCCTGAAGGCCCCGAACATCGCTTGTTGACGATGTTCTGAATGAGCATCTTATTGAAGTTCATCGTGATGCTCAAAATGGATACACTACTGTCTGACTAAATCCGATCTGAATCAAATGCGAAGATGTTTGTAGAACCTCTTAGTTACATCATCCTAGTACCAGAAGAAAAAATGCGATTTGAATATATAATGAGAGTTGTTGAAAAACTCTTTTTGTTTACTTGTCTCCTTATCACAAGAAAGTTTGTCGCACATTTTCTTCATTTTCATTGGTCTATGCAGGAGAATTGTCATCCAGGATGATTGGACGACAACTTGAGTTAGATTCTTGCAGTTTATTACTATATAGAAATACTGCTAAAACTGAATATTTATATTTAATCAAATGTTATTAGTAAGTGCAAATAAACATAAACAGCATCAACATAATGGTATAAAACGGTTAAGTATTTATCGTTTACAATAATAAGTAAATTTAAAAACAATCATGTAAATAATTAGCGAAAGCATTTTAACTTATTCCAAGAGATTAAGTCGCACTAATCAGCAAAAACCATCAATTGTCAAAAATTATGGTTTTAGTAAATAACTCATGAAATGGATCAAATTTGACTTTTAAAGTTAAAATTATCAATTATGTTCAATAATATGGTCTGCAGACTTTTAATTAAATTAAATAACTTTTAAATTGCATGAACGCATGAAAATAACATTACAAATTATAACAGATTAAAAGTTTGCAAATTTATATTACTTAAAAGTAAATTTAAAGATACTTTGATCTCGGATTATCTAAATTTCATGTTCATAAAACCATGGAAACTTTACTTGATGCAGACCGATTTTGTTCACGGTTTGTTCCGTCGTTTGTAAAATATCTAGAAAATGTCTGAGTTGTTGTTTTCTGAAAATGTAATTTATTCACCGATTTTTATCCCATTTTTCAATGGAAACGTTAATTATTCTGTTATGCCCTGTAATAAATTAACACTATTCTCATGAAAACCATTATTTTAGTTGATTCGAGTCATATATCCGCCACCAGGAATGATTTGTTTAGGTTTAGAATGATCAGATCGTGAAGAAATCTTTTTCATGAGATTCTGATATGAACTACACAGTATTTTAAGTTCAATTGCCATATCTTGGAAGATGATTTTTATAATTTAAAATTATCAATACATATAAAAATATAGTGATAATACACATCGGCTACCTTTCCTGTTGTTAAAAGCAATTGCCCAATTAATAACTGAATAGACCAATTTATCAAGTAAATTATGACCGTCTGAGTTATAAGGTAAAACGTCAATGTTTCAAAATATTAATATTATGCAAAAATAATTATGCAGTCATTTAATTATTAAAAATATTCTAAATTATATATTAATAAAACGTAATATTTCGTTTCAATTTTTCAATTATAATTTTCCACTGACTATAAATATTCTACTACTTAAAAGTAATATTTAAAAACTTTATTCTATAACATATATGGTTCCATGAGTTTACATCGTTGAGATAACTATTTCTCTATATACATGTTATCCATTTTACATGGCATTGATTATTACAATATAATAACCATGAAAAGTTCATGGAGTACTGTCCTGCATTATTAATCTGTCAAATATGTCATGTATGTTCATTTCATGCATACGACTAGCTACATAATCTGTTATAAATTCTTATTTCAAATAATTGCATTGTTTATTATTTAAATTACATAAATATTTAATTATTTGTCAACATTGAAGTTAACACATCAAGCAATAAAATCTGATCATTGAAACACAATGTTGTAATGTCTTCAAAGCAACCTCTGTAAGGGAAATTGGAGTAAATCGAACATTGAGGTAAAGACGGATATTGGTTATTTTGGTTCGAAATACAAAAATAAATTATTTGTATTAGTAAATACTCAAATTTTTATTTTAGTTGTATAAAATTTGAAAATTGAGTGAAATTCAAGTGAACACGTCCTCTAGAAGTGTATACCTTCTGTCTAAAACACTATCCGTTTTGCCACCACGTATGAAAAATATATATTTGGTATGATATTTGTTGTATTTGAAAATTAGATATTATAAAAGAAAAAATAGTTGAAATTCATGGAATGGAATAATAAATGTATAGTGAAATCATCGGAAATATGCCCATTTAAAGTTTTAAAAAGAACTCTGGATACATTGGATATTCTGTAAGGGCAATTCCACACAAACTGAACGTGATAAACAACAATAAATCATGTCATTTATCATATTCTATTTTTATTAACTAAGGTAGCAGTAATAATTATTTTCCTTTATGTATACTAAACCAATTTTCATTAATTTATTTTCTCTAATGACTTATGTATCGGCTAAATTTTAGAAAAATATAAAACTATCGTATGAGTTAAATTTTGACTATTATGATTTGTATAATTTATTGCTTAATTTTAGTAAAATGCATGTTAAAATTTATATATTCAGATGTAATATATTGGCAAATGCTTCGTTAAAATATTGTAACCAATATCTAGGAAACAACTCTGTTATATCACGCATAAACGCTAAACAATGAATGTTTGTGTAAGTTTTTTGTGGTTAGTCCATAAATTATTCAAAATCATCTCATAAAGATAATTGTTATGCGTATAACTCACAAATTCATAAATAGTTTAAAATTAAGTTTGTAACAAGTTTAATATCCATCAGGCACGAACGCTATTTTAAAAATAACGCACGGACGAATAGGAATAGATAGAGAGAAAAGTGCCTCCAATAGATGAAGTTATATGAAAGTAAATACTTGGTACAAACAAACAAACAAACAAACAAACATAAAGATAATAAATAAGAGATACAATAATTCATTTTTTATAGATACTAGGTAAAAATATTACAATTATCGAATAAACTAGCGTTCGTGTGTGAAGTCAAAACGCAACATTGGATTAGGTTACTTACATGTAATCAAAATATTAGCTAATTGATCAAATGAATTAACGTATACCTAATGCGTATGATACACTATAAGAGTACAATGTACATAAAAATACAAATGAAGACTATTCTTCATGTGTAGATTGAAGGAACAAATCTAAACTTTCTGCGTGATTTTTAAGTAGTTCGTGCGTGCATGCACATAATTGACAACAAAGGTTATTTTTACTGAAAGCCATTGTAAGAAATTTAATTAAATTGATGTTGAGCGAGCGATACAATGCTTGATATTTTGTGACGTTTGACAAAGCTCCCTAAAATCTACTACCTTTGATTACAAAATAGTTGGTGTATTTGTAAACTTTCAAAAACCAATAAGTGATTCCAATGTTGATAATGCTGTATGTACCTATCTTTTGATACCTATAAATAATTTTCAATATTTCCTTGTTAAACATAAAATATTTCAAATATACATACATACATTAGTACAATAGAATAGCTATACACATTTGCACAATAGTATAAGTATATACAGCTTCTATTTATATTTATAATATAATATAGTGATAATATAGTGATAATATATGATATATATGATAATTCATTTCCCTAATAACTATAACTTATTTGTTTAACTAGTTTCTAAAGTAGGTAAAATTATTACTTTTTAAAATTTACGTGCTGCGCTGCGATGCACAAATTTGGAATAAGCCTTAATTCTGGATATAATTATTTATTTTTGCATTAAGCAACTAAATTGCATTAAATTTTTAACATTAGACTTCTATATATTCCATATTCCATACAATTATAAACTATAGAATTATAAATTATATTTAAAAATTAGTATGAAATATTTATATTAAAATCATGAAGCAATTACTGATATACATGGAAACACTAAACCAATATTCATTGGTTTAAATCTGTATTTTTTAACAAAAGTATTGAAAAAATGATAATTGCATTTTAACTTCAACATTAATAAAAATATATTTTATCCAATATTTGCAAAATTAAGAATTAGAATATATTTGGCATATAAATCAGTAATAATGTTTAGTAAACTCAATTCTCTATACATATTTAAACAACATTCTTTATTATGCACAAATTATTGACATAAACATAATTTGAGGTTGACAATTTTTTAATAAGTTCTCTTATTTTGCAGCGGGAGACACAAATAGTACATTATTGAAGTAAAACAAGAATGTACAGAACATTGATATTTTGATTATTTATAGTTATTTTATTAAAAATTACAAATTTGTTTATTTTAGAAATAATATATTTCAAAATATATTATCAATTTGAGTATTTTTTTACAGTCGCTGCGATTATTTAATCTGACTTCTTCAATGAATACATACCTCATTTGAAATGGATAACAATTTATGGTGATACAGAATAAATGAATACTGTACAGAAACGTCGCATTTTGAATATATGAAACAAAACTCTGTTGAACTTAATATACATATATGTTAAAGAGTTTTCCTATATATTACACAAAAATAAAATAAAATAACAATAAAATATAACGTGAAATATAATATATTGACTTGTTTATAATATTTTCATGTAAGTGTAGCATTCTATGTTTATAATATATCATTCAAGAATATCTGTATAAATAATTTAAATTGTAGAAATTAATGGACGTTACACATAATTTACACCAAATATAATCTCTAAAGATATACATAAACAATATCTTTAGATACCTTGGTAAATATAGTGTAAGATATTTGATTATAATATTTAGTAATGTACTCTTAACGTAATTTTAAAAATAAATTATAATAGTATACATTATAAATTTTATTAATAACAAATATGAACTAAATCGGTTTTTTAAGATTTTTGGAAACTGGTATATAAAAAAGTGATTAATAAAATTTAGAAGGTAATCAAAACTTAAATGAAAGCTCGACCAATACATAAAAATATCTATACTTACTTGTAGGCTAATGACAAGCAACCATATATGACAATAATGTCATGGTATTCCCAGGTTTCATTTCGCAATATTAGAACCATTTGTCTAAATTTAAACAATCATACCAAAATTAATCCAAGTTAGACATTATTATATTAAGTAGGGGTACCTACATAAAAACAGAACTTGAACATTTTCCTCAGAAACCTAAGTATACAGATTAAAATAGAGTGTAGCACAAAGATATGATTACTTTATATATATATAGATTATGCGACAATCACAGAGACGACTAGATAATATATATTTAATTCTATGCATGGTGACATACATAAAGTATAAATAACAACAACGCTGCTACATCACTACATAACTAGATATAAATTTGTAGCATTTCAATCATAGTTAATTAATTCTCAGTTATATTAAGAACTGTTTTGACAAGAAATAGATACTTAACTCTGAATATTTTATCCTTTATAACACATTTGAAATGGCGTCCAACAATTCAGGTATGCTATTTTAAAATTTGTGTTTAATATACATATATCTACATAATATATTGTGCAAGCACTGTTTGAAGGATTTATCTCTATAACCACAATACTCTGCTACAAACCATTTATCCAAATGAGTTTCATCTGTTTTTACATGTTTCGATCATATAGAAATGTGAAATATAAATAGGATTAATTAGAAGAAAAAAATTGCGTACCTCTTCGTAGACGGAGTAAGACAAGACTTCCTGCTAAATAATATTTATATTTTTCGTATTTAAACAAATCCATAATTATCATTCAATTTTAACTATGTAGTTTATTGTAATTTATTGTTTCCGTATGAGTCACGTGATTTGTCTCTGCCTAAAAAGACAGAGACAAATTAGATTAGAGCATTATAAGGCAGAGACAAATCACATGACTTCTAAGGAAGCAATAAATTACAATAAACTACTTAATAGTTGAAATGTAATGATAATTATGGTTTTGTTTAAATACTTGAAAAATATAAATATTATTTAGCCATAAAAAAATATAGAATAACAATAAAATTATTAATCGTAAGTCAGTTTTCTGTATCAGAATCATTATGCATCTGTGCTACATTTAACTTATAAAACGCGTTAGTCTATGAATAAATTTAAAATTTCCCAAACCAGCGGTGATCGACGCTCACACGCTGAATTTTGATAAACTGCGTCAATTCTATATATCTCTCATTTCTAAGATTTTTACCCCATATATAGGTTTTTTAACAATATTTGGCGTCAAACTAATGTTTAGGGCGAAACCTTTTACACGCATACCTAATATCCTTATTTAAACGTTTTATAAATTGTTTAAATAGCTATTTATAAAAATTATGTTTGTTGACACATATACCCTATATATATACATACAATATATGTGCTGATGAAAACAGTCAGTGATGATCTATAAATACATTACCAATATGTAATATAATTTGAAAGTTGTTGATCCTGTAACTGATTGCATACATCTTTCGTAGATATTAAATCAATTGGTTTACCCAATTTTTAGATAAGCAATAATTTAATAGATCTATTATATAGTATATTACTACTGTTTACTTAATAATTTAGTTTTCTTGCTTAAACTACTATTACATTCTAACAGCAGAATTCCATAATTATTAAACGGTAATAATTATTTTAGTATTTACGATATCTTAATTACTCCCATAACTTCTATGACCTAGGCGGTGATACAGAGAGTGCATAACTTCTATAATCTAGGCGGTGATACAGAGAGCTCATAACATAGCTACTGTGTATAGAATAAGCATATGTTATGTAAAGCATTAATGAGCAATGCTATCATGTTGGCCGCCTTTTAATAAAGTGGGTAAATCGACAACATTATTAAATGCAGTATAATTTATTTATACCTCAAGATAACATTTGGGAAATAGAATGTGAGCTGTGTGTTTCTAATCAATAATATAAATTTTACAAATGAACTATTTGCACATAGATTAGACGATTTACTGTCATACAAAATATTATTCCATTTTCTAACTAAATAATTTATAAATGCATTATAGGCAAGATTATATGAGATAAGATATTTAGTAACTAAATGCGCCGTATTTTCAGCAAAAAGGGTCAATTTTATGCCACTAGAAATTGGCTACATTAGCCACATTCCATCAGAATGTGGTATTTTATTTTAATCTCTACGGCCCATATTCTCTGTTCCATTTAGATATCGAACAGTTCAATCTTAGAGTAATTCGAGAGCGATTGTCCGACATGAGGCAAATATCAGTCAATCTTGATAACGAAATCTCCAACGGAAATGCGGCATCTAAAAAGAGTATTGTTGATTTGAAGAAGAATGTTGCAGAACTGTCCAATCAATTCCAAGGCATTCCTGATTTACCGAGTAAGAAACGTATTGTTAATGCATTTATATTGTAAACAAATGTTAACTTAGTTTAGCAAAAATAGGTGCTTATAATTATTCAAAAAGCGAGTAGTTTGTGCATTACTACTCTACGAGTATAATTGACTTTATTTCTAAAATGTTCTCATTTAAACATGATGAATCATTGCTCAATAAACTCATAGCGTTTCAAAAAGATTTCCCGATTTATAATGTAATATTGCATCAACTTTTCTAACTATATTAAAATATATTAAAATTGAATGACGAAAAATTAAACCTTTAATAATTTTACTTCATTCATTTTACATATAGTTCTTTAAGAATCGTACCACATTATGTCACGAACTATCTGCGTTATTTTCTCGTATATAGGGAATAATTACGAAGCCAAGAATTGAATTATAACACCAACCGTAATAAAACGCTTTAACGTTGATATAAAACTGATTAATCTATTATAATTTGGTACAGTCGAAATATACTTTCAAATTTGAAGGTTGTCATCCATAAGTAAAGAAAAGTTTGTTTCTTCGGAAATAGTTTTTTTGTTTATTGAATTTGTATTAAAGGATAACTTAATAAAAATATTAATATCTGAAAATATGTGTTTTTAAGTGTGTATTTTCTATTTAAAATAAGTGAAAGAAAAAATGTCCTCAATTTAATCAGTGAAAAATTAATTGAAAAATATTTTGAAAAATCAATGAAAGATATTCTTTACTTAGGGGTACTAACTTACAGATATTATTTGTTTCAAATTTTCGATAAATTACAAAATACATATAGTCTTGCTATAGTTCAATAGATTTTATTTTTCGCTATAAAAATAAATCTGGCAGTCAAAATCTAGCTCAACTTTTAAGAATTCAACAATTTAAAAAGGAAAATATATATTGATAAACAATTATATACATTTTGAACGGTTTCATTTTATTCTCTTTCAGACAAATTTACACAAACTGATGAGACCTTTATCTATCGACTACCAACACAAAGTAATTTTTACTTTTTAATATTTTAGATAATTCACTGTATTATTAGCGACTTTGAAAAGAATTAAAGATTCGTTAGTGAGTTATTTAAAGCTAATTTTTTATAGTAATCATTTCTTTTTACAAAATATATAGAAAATACGCATAAATTTAGTAGTTTTTCACAAATAAAACTAGCCTTGTTTTGGATGATTCGGTTTGACTTTCTTTAATGTAATCGATTTTACGGGAAAAATTTAAATAAATAAAGAACATTAATCAAGATAGTTTTGGAAAAACACACAATGCTTGAATATGATTTAATATCTGACATTAACGTCTTAAAACCGCTGAATAAAGCTCAAGCTATAGCTACAGGTACAAATAGTTAATTTGCAATAATGTTATGGTATACCGATAATATATTTTGCAACTGTACGATGGGTGTGAACTGCTCAAGTCGCTTAACATGGCCCTAACACCTATTTAGCTTTTTCCGTACTGTTGTAGTATAAAAGCATCAATGTATAATTTTATCTTTTAAATAATATATCTATGATTTCATCAACATTTATCCAGTGACATAAAATGGAATTCAATTGCTAAAGGGTCCTTTAAAGGGTGCTCCAGTGAATAAATCTGCCCATTTATCTGATTTCAAAAATAGGCATATTTAATTAATTTCGGTCAATTTCGGTCAATTTATTAAATGTGTATGTATACTTTACACTAGATGCGTAAACGAGATATAAGTCAAAAGTGTATTTACTTTCTTAAGGTGATCGAAAATGATCCAAGAGTCCAATATTGATTCCATTGCTTGTGTTCTAAAAATATGATCGATAAAAACCTGACGTAAAGTACAAAACAATCGATGTGATTAAAAAAAGTTTTTTGGGATTACCGTTTTTCAAGCTTTTATTTTTCTGTTAAGTAAGTCATATTATTGAAAAATATAGTGTACATCAAAGGATGCAAACATAAAATATAGTCTATATGATTGTAATGGTATATTATTATCTCTTATGAGCAATATAGTCAATCCTTTTTTCATTTCTTAAGCATTAAATGGTCGATTAAAATAGATTCTGGTTAATTTCTAAATAAAAATTATCAATATTGATTATTTAGATATAAAATATTTAATTGACAATACGCAATTGAATTAATTTAGTGATTCTCATTGTACATTTACATCATTAAATACAATTCTCCTTATACTTTATAAATCTTATACATGGTTATAACAAATGTATGCACAATTAAATCTTCTTAAATATAAGTTAGAACACTGGTATCGAGTCAGTTAACAACACAGAATAGATAATGGTCTTAATGATGTTACTCATGAATTGCTCCCATCAAACAAATAAAACTAAATTCTTGATTTGTTTACAATTTTGCAGTAAAAATACCACCGACCGGCTTTAATCACATCAGCCACAATGTGAAATAAACCTAATACTGCTATAATTGATTATATTAGATAAAATCCTCTTGTGCGAATAAGAATCGTTTAAATCTTTATTTTTCAGAGATGCTCGGTAAGATTGGAACTGCAGACACTCAAAGCGCGTCTAGTCATGTTGAAGTAACCAGTAATAGAGGAGCCTGGAAATGAAACGTTCTTTATACAGGCAAAAAATATAATGAATGGTTGAAAGCTGCAGATGGTTCCAGTGTTGCATGGACCTCCGTTCTTGCTTTCTAATTGGTTAGGTGGAGCAGAATGCAGAGTGATACTATGCAAGACTAAAGAAAATATTGACGTCAAAATGTATGGTAATAACAGGCACTTACAACAACGAAAACAGCTCCATACCTCTGAAACTACAAATTTCCTGCCGCGTGATCAACAGTGTAACAAAAGAAATTATAAGCAATTATTCCGGATTAATGAATTTTACTCATTTCAGCTATCATTTATTGTTTCAATTTAACAAAGATTTTCTCTCTGATACACCTCCCATTTTTAAGTTTAATTTTTCAAGCGAGTAACAAAACTTTTTTAAATTTTATTATTCTAATAGTTTGTATCAATAGTCTTTGATAATGACGTAGAAGTAGTTTTTTCAGTATATTAAAAACTAATCAGTGTATTCTTATTTTTTCTTAGTATCATATCCCTTAACATGCGATAGAAAAATATATGATATATATCTATACTATGTAGCTAAAAAGGTATTCTTAACAAAACAATAACAATATATTCAGAACTTCTCAATGTTGAACAAATCATTGTAATATGCTCGTTTGTTTGGGTTGTTGATATAATATATGACGGTTATAATATTTGTATACAGAACTTTTTGGTGTTATTTGACCTTTGCATTATTTGAAATAAATAGTGTTTTGCAAATTTCCTTCTTCAATTGAGATTTCAAATACAAATTTTCATTTACGTGAATAAAAATTGCACTGTAGACTGTTGTCTAACTGAGAATATTGGATTTCGTCGTCTAATTAATTAGTTTACCGGGCTGCAGAAAGTGCCTTACATTTAGCTACAATTAATATATAAATGGGTAGTAGTCACTTTGCTCAGTTTTATAGAGTATGTGACACCAAATCCTGAGACATTGTCGAGTTCACGATAGTAGTTTTAGTTTTCTGACCGTGAAAATCATTTTTTGATATAACTACATATCTGAGATAAGTTGAGTTTTAGGCAACTAGGATCGAATTGTCTAAATAATGTTTAGCAAACAGCTTTCTGACTTGTGTTACTGAGTCCGATTCAAGGTGGGAAGTGTCGTTTGGTAGATTTTCTCTCTAGACATAGAGTATAATTCAAGGTAGGAAGTGTCGTTTGGTAGATTATCTCTCTAGACATAGAGTATAATT
>JAYRBW010018784.1:0-34215 GCA_036023295.1 Invenusta paracnida | reverse complement strand
TTTTTTAATTACATACTGTATATATATATGTATGTATAAATATCTTTTATACGTTTGAAATGACAAAACATGACGTAATTTAATGTTAACTATTGAATCATCCCACTTTAAATCATCGTATCTTTACTCTATGATATTGATATTATTGCTTTTATACATTGATTTAAGTAAAGGAAATGTGTTTAAGGTTCAAATATTAAAAGCAATTAACTTGGATAAAAATAAATTGGCCACCTTGTCGCCTTCGAACCGCCAGCGAACCGCCAACTATGTTTTCACCGAGCATACACCGGAGTGCTGATTTGGAAGTTGAAGTGTGAGTGTGAGTTTGAGTGTGGATTTAGTAATTGATTTTGAATACAACAATTTGACTAAAAATATTCTGTATTTGAAATAATTATTTTAAGCAAAATTTAAGTAATGTATAATCTAAGCTAAGTATATTATTTTGACATAGCCAAACGTATATAATAGTTATTTTTATTTGAAAAACAAATTATTATTGTTTTAATTCACTATTTTTTTGTTGGCAATTGAACGCGTTCAAATAGCGCATTGTTAAAAGGGGTTAAAATTCATTAATTTTTACTGGACCTGGTATTCTTACAGGTTTGTAATTTTTTCAGAAATTTTTTCTTTAAAATATTGTACTGCAATATTATCATAGTATTACTATTTCTATTACTATTAGTAAAAAACACAAATACCTAATGCCAAACACTCACTCTCAGTCTCAATCAGTAATATTAATGTCAATGAATGTATTAAATATTAATAATTTTTATTATTTTTACATAATAATGTGATTGCAAATCATTGTAATTGATTTTTGTAATTGTACTGGCTAAGACTAAGTGTTTTTTATTTTTGAATATTAGTTGGTAATCTTGTCCTTGAAGATTCCCACATTAAACTATTTTTTGCGCTTTTTAATTTAATAAATCGCGATTTTATAAAATATTCATTATTTTAATTATTTTTAACGCTTTTATATATACATATACATATATGTTATATACCAATATTTACAATTAAAAGTTGGTGGCCGCTTACGGCCGTGTCCACACTATGAATCACGATTATCAAGAATCCACAATTATTAAACATATTATTATTTGTATTTAAAAATAACGCTGTCTAATAATTGACAAGATTTTTGATAATCGTGGTGTGGTTTTGGCCGCAAGCCGCTGCCAGCTTTTAATAATATATATGGCCATGGGTATATAATATATATATATATTTAATGTATATATATATTGACATATGTATATGTATATATAAAATACATTAAAAATAATATATAAAAGCATTAAAAATAATTAAAATAATGAATATTTTATTAAATCGCGGTTTATTAAAATAAAAAACGCGAAAAATATTTTAACGCGGGAATCTTCAAGATTACCAATGTTTTATATTAGTTATATTTAGTCTTATTTATAATACAAGTATAATTATTGTATTTACAAGTCATCTTCCGCATATATTGCTATGCAAAAGTGTTTAGTTATATTCTCATAAATAAATTGTGATTGACTCCGTTAAAATTTTTATATTATATATATGCATATTTTAGTTGCGTACATATAATTGTAATTAATTACAGATTTATTTCAATTTACTTAATTTGTTGCATTGTTTGCAATATTTAAAAACAAAACAAATGTAAACTTTTTTTTTAATTATATTTCTTTATTTCATTAGTATATTATATTTAGTAAAAGGATTTTTATCTTAAAATATGATATCCATTTTTGTAATTTGTTGAATTATCTTATTTATGTTATTTCTACAGTAATATCCTGTTTTCTATAGTATCCAATATCGCAAACCTATTATAAAACATATTGTTTAATTAAAATATATACATAGAGTTATATATAAAATGCATTTAAATTTGATATTCTGTTAAAAACTCTTTTTATTTTACAAAAATATTAATTAATTAAAATGTTGTTTCTAATAATGTACTTCTAACAAATAATGGAGCATTATTAAATAAGAAAATATTGTTTTAAATAAAGTTGTGATCTTTACTTGCGGTGGCGTTTATGTCATAACTTTTTGCATTAATGTGAACTTAAATTTTACAGATGTGTTTTGAGGTAACATTACTCCAATTAAGAAATTTATCCATCACATATATAATATTTTAATGGGGAATAACATTTTTGAAATAAAAATTTGCATTTATGGGCGTTTTCTGCTAATCTGTACCCTTAAAACTGTGTTGTACATATATTAAATGAAAGTAATGTGTAAAAAAACTTTGTTGGGTATGAAAAAAAAATGGCACGACGTTTTATTTCTTTAACAAGTGATAAAAACATTAGACAGAAATGCAGGCTTTAAATATGAGAGAAATAAAAGGTTTTATGACCTTATATAGGGAATAAGGTGTAAATATAAGGTATAAATAACACCTTTTATTTTTCTAATATTTAAAGCCTGCATTTCTGTCTAATGTTTTTATCACTTGTTACAAACACCCCAAACGTCGGGACATTTATTTTTTTCATACCCAATAAAGTTCTATTACACATTTCTTTATTTTATTCTTTTATGGATATAGCCAAGAACTTTAATTGTGTTGTATATTGTTTAATATTTAATTTCGTTATTAAATATGCTTTTATTTACAGTAAAACGTTTACAATAGTATGTTTATAATACTTTATAATAACAACTTGTATGTATTATTTGATATAAAACTAAATGATATGAAGTCTATCTTTAAAAAAAGTTTGATATCTTTTGGGTAATTAAGAATTCGTTTTTAAATTGGTTTAATAGCCAAATCAGTATTATACATAGGTAATTTTGTTTTAAGATTTATTGAAATATTTAATTTTTTGACAATAAATGTTTAATGTTACATATTATATCAGCGAATTGTTCTGTGAATATGTTACACTTCAGAAATTGAAATTAATCTATAAATTTAATTTGTACATTCAATTTGTTTGCTGTTTAAATACTAATTGATAAAATAGATTATTAAAACCTAGCTATTGTGTAACCTCTAGGTATGAACTGCAAGCGTAAGTGTGCTATTTCTACATGTGGATACTTCGACGAATGGTTAGCTCATGTTAACTTAATTATTACCAATGCCACTTGATTAAATTAGTGACACATTAATTGATTTAAAAAAAAATTAAACACAATATTTGAGAGGAAAAGGCACTCAGTGCAACTGATAATAAGTAGAGAGCGTTTGAGTAGATTTAACGGAAACTGTTTGGGAGTATAGTAGTTCAGTCAGTTACAAATTTACAAGGAAAATGAGTGAAAAAACATAAACAGTAATTGGAACTGATATTGGAAATAGCTACACGACTTGTGAAGTGGAATTATTTGAATTATGGGCTTCTGATACACAGAAAGAATGACTATAGCTACATGGATACGCTTGTTTAGTTAGGCGTATACTAAAACGGAAGAGACACGGAACGTATTTCTGCCGAACAACAAGTCTAAAGACGGGAACAAGGGAAAAGTCTAAGATTGCAAGAATTCTGTTCTGAAGCTTAGTACAAGAGGAAATGCTTTTTACATATTTTCTATCAGCCTAGCCTGTAGGTACACTGATTCTAGTTTAGAATTGCAGCTAAATGTTTCTGAGTACAAACACCTTACACACACACATATTAAGGAAACAGTTATTAAAATACAATAAATTTGTAAGGTATCAGTATTTATAACATTATTAACGTTTTTTAAATTTATGAAAACGTTTAACTTTCAAAATCATGATTAGTCTTTGTATACTTATGGGACATAACATTTATTAGAGATTTCGTTTTAGACAAACATAATTAATTAAATGAATATTTCAGTACCTATAATTACTGCTTATTCTATGCCCATTATAAATATTATTCATAATTTTTTAGTCTAGTTTGTGGTTCTATCTGAACTTTAAATTAGAGTCTTAAATGTAATTAAATAAAATGTATTATAAATTGTAATTTAAATTAAAATGGTTAATTCGTTAAATTGATTATTAATCTTCAATTTTGTTATTTAGTATTTACTGCAAAGAAGATCAGTCCTGGACACCAACTTAGACATGTTTTTAATGTGACGGGTCCTTATCAACGATCACATTCAAATAAAGCAAACTTCCGGTACTCAGTCTATTCCAAATGGTATATAAATGTAATAGTATCCAATATTTTTGTGGTTAATTATTTTAAAAGTTTTACTTTCATATTTAAACACTTGTTCCTGTTTTGTTAACGATCCTTTAAAGTGAATTTGTACTATGTTCTGTTTTTTTGTTTAAAATTAACTTTCCCTTTATAGCATCCTATTGATTTTTAAAAGGTTACTATCGGAATAACTACAATATACTTATTGCCCCTGTTTTTGAATGGATTGATCTTACTATAATTCTACTAATATATAAACAGGCCTAAGATAGTAAAACACCCGCTGCCTGCTTTATTCATGTTATAAAATACGTCCTGTATGCACACGTCTATAGATTTTAGAATTTATTACAGTCATTAGTAATGATTTAAAAGCATTAAATGATGAAGTAGGATAAATATAGGTATATGAATAATAAAGGAATATGACAGTATTTTTCATTTTATTCGACATATAAAATTTTTCAAATAGTTCACTCTAGATTCTATTGTATTTGTTTGCTAATATTAACGCATTTTGATGTTTTATTATAAATATGAAAAGATACACATTCTTGACAAAAACAGCTTATTTGAACTTGAATGTATATATGTAATTCAGATGACAACCTTTACTTATCGTTGTATTAAATGAATGCGTTGCCTTGCTGAAGTAATTTTGCCTCTCTTCAGCGATCAAATGGAAAACAAACAGCCGTTAAAGGCCACGCTGAGTAAATCGGCGTCATCCAAATCACGCCGTCTCTTGCAGCAGAAAAGCGCCATTCAATCCCAACTGCAGAGTCCTACGTCCCGCGAAGTGCCTAACCATAACCACCCAAATGTGCAGCGTCACGTCATGTCACCCAAGAAGAAGCAGCCAATCGTTACTCCCACTCAGGTCCCCGGGCTAGGGTGTGGTGCAGAAAGAGATCGATCACATGGGACCAACTTCTGTAGCAAGCAGGCCTATGATACCTTGCCCCCTTCAGGTATAATCGTCGACATCAGAATGGTTAGGGTTAGGGTTAATTTGCACCGATTGTATGCCATGGAAATTCATATCGAAATTAAATCGATATTAGATATAGATTTTTGGTGTACATACATCGTGTGTTTACTGTATCACCTGGCTAGCGATAAAGCAATACATGTTTGTGCTCATAAGTGACACAAGATCGGTAAAGTATTAGAACTATTGTCTAATTTAAAATATTTAATTTTATTTCTTCAATTTGTAGTTACGTTAAGATTATAATAATATACAACATAATGAAACTTCTAAAAAAATCAAACAAAAACAAAATTTGACAGACACGAATTTGTGGTATTCTTAAAAGCAAAACTAGAGTATTATTTAAGAATGAAAATCCACTATATTAGAAAATAAGATTTATTAAATAAAAAGTGCCTCGTTTCTGTCTCAACAAGAGACTATTATCAAGCAAAGCAAATCATATTTCAATGATCAGATATATATTATACGATACAGAGATTTTGAATTACTTAAGAAAAAGCTTTTAGAAATACGAACCACTATAAATTAATTACATTATTTTCGTTAGCTTTAATATAAGTAACTTTAACTATACGTCTTATAGTTCTAAGGTTCGAATTATGATAATTATGTTTAGACGGTTGAAATCAATAGAATGATCGGAGTTAACCGTATGTTTAAAGACTATTATTAACGTTACACTTAACGATAGCAGCCTTGTGTTCTTTAAGATGGTTTATAAACGCTACGGCCAGTTTCACCAAAATACGCGTTTGGGCCATTTTTTCATTTGTACGACAAACGTCTGCAATAGTCTCAATATTTAGGGATAAAATGGAAGACCAAGTAAGATTATTCGTATATTTCCAAATTAAATCAGAATTAATGAAATTTAAAAGTGTCTAAAACTAAGGGAACTTAGAACAGAAGCGAAAGGAACGCTTAATTACAAATTTCGGAGTCATTCTAGGATTGAAAAGGGGAATTTTGGCACAAGAGAGCGCTTTATTAAAAATAGATTTCAGATAGGCAAGCTTCCAGAGAGAACAGAAAACATATTTAATTTGTTCGTCAAGGTTTTTACGACTACAAACGCGAAGAGCTCTCAGAAAGAGACTTTGGGCCATATTGATATTAATGTTAACAGAAATAAAACAAAAATCAGTGAAGGTATAAGTTAGAATGAGTCGATTTGCAAAATACTTTAAAATTAGGGTTATTAGCAGATCTGGTTATAAGAACATCAAGAAAAGGAGTAGAGTTATTATCTTCTCGTTAATGAGTTAATTTTAATAAAGGGTTGAACAAAATCTGACAAATAGCGGAAACGAATTAATACAAAGCGAAGACAGATTCACCGCCAAAATATAAAGGACATACCTAACCCAAAGGAAGGGGGAATACCACAAAAGTTTGAAATAAGTTCGCATTCAGCATGTTTGAGACGTCGCACTTTCATCTTAATAAATCTTATTTTCCAATAGTGAGCTTTTATTCTTTTTAGTTTGTTCGGATAACTATTTGAAGTTTTACTTGACTTAAAGCCTTTTCTGTGGGGTAACAAAAAAGGCCTTACAATTGTTATAGAATACAATGAATAAATTTAAGAATAACATGAAATACACTACTAAATTAATATGAATTGCAATAGTATGATTACAACAAGTATTATACTACAGCTTTCACCAGATGATTTGTTTTGAATATTCTTACATGACTGTGTTAGGCTACTTTAAAGTTCGAAGTTTTCTCAGTCAAATTTAAAGATTGGACAGGCAAATCTGAAAAAGTGTCCATAAGCGTGTTTGAAATTGAAATATAGGCACGTGCTTCCAATTCGAGACTGATAATTAATTCAAGTCCGCAAACATACCATTAGTATGCTACAAATTGAATTTTGTGAATTTCTATTTGTTTTATTTCATTCAAATTGAACGTATAGGTAATTCAATTTAGGTACATACTGTTATCGTTAATATAATGTTATTAATACGACTGAATACTTATTTTCAAACTTAAAAAAATTTAACACATTAAGAAAATGTATGATATATATGCCTGCTTAGTTTGTAATACGATTAATTTGAGTTGTTTTAGTATAATAGCATTATATTGAATCTGCTTTACTTAATTTTATATATATATACCTAGATATATTAGGATTGATTTGACTGGCCGATTTTTGCCTACCTTAAAATGTTTTGAGTAATTTTGGTCAAAAGATCATCGCTCGGTACATACGTAAAAAGAAAATAATTTTATTATTCATTTATAATTAATAAATTAATTTTATTTATAATCGATTTGGCAATAGGTATTTACTTGTTCAAATATCTGTTTAATTAACTCTATGATAACAGTAATAATTGTGCTTGTGTATAAAGTAGATTACAAATAAATTGAAATTTATATAACATTCTTTGTAGTTTAATACATCGTTTATATTATTCGTATCAATATAATTTATTAATTATTGGTAAAATAAATTAAGAAAACAATGATTAGTTTAACCAAGAATAGTACCTACAATATTGGTATAAATGAAACAATATAAATCATATTATTGATCTATTTGTGTAACTAAAATATATTGAATTTACTGCTCAAGTAAATGTACTGTAGTGCTGAGTTTAATTTAATTTCCAAATAAATATAAGGCATTTACCTACTTTACATTAATTATTTATTGATATTGTATAATATAGTTCATTTTAATAATTTATAAGTTCCGAAATATACAGTATTCATAACAGTATTAGCGATACCAATGTTTGACTAAATTGATTACCTGTGCTCAATTTAAATTCGATTAAAACGCATCTTTTGAATTTCCTAAAGTTGTATTTGTAGCGAGCACTGATTTAGTTTGCGAATTTGAATTACCTAGCTGTGTTATTCGAATCTAAAAAATGTCTATGAGCTAGTTTAGAATTGAATGGTATATTTTAAATTTTCCTGCTTAATCATTCAAATTTGTTTGGAAAAACCTATAACATACATCCATAATAGAAAATCAATAATAGAAAAACGCACTTAATTGACTTATTATTGCTATTGTTATTTTTTGTGACTATTGTAAAATATAATTTTATCAGTTTTGGTTCAGCGTTAGAAATAATATACCTATTTTCCTATTTTCCTATTGAAAATAGGTATTTTTTAGCTAAATTTGTTAAATCATACGCATCCATGTGAACTCTTTACTTTAGGAGGGTCCATGACCCATCGACGCCGATCGTCTCTTGCCCACTCTTCGAGCTTTCTTCCTTCCGCGGTCACTCAACGACGTCATTCTTCCTCATTGTGCCTTCAGCAGCAATTGGATAACCTATCCAAGTTTCAAGACACCTCATCATCACAGCAACAACAACAAGCTCCTTGGTCAGGAGAGAATTCTCCATTTCTGGATAGAAAGAAGCCTCGAAGCCCGTCTCTTGTTACCCAGGGCAAAATCCTCCTAAGTCACCCGCCACAAAATGAGTGTAATCAGTTGCCGGGGAAAACTATTCAATCGTCCACTCTGACAAGAAGGAACAGTCGACAGCAGTGTGAAAAGAAGTGGCCATTGCAGTCTCATTCTCACCGACAGTCGATAACTCATGGAGTCGAGAGCAAAGATCCGACCCCAGATCGATCTGGCTTGTTCAGTCAGAGTCAATCTCGGCGCCAATCGCATTCTCTCTTTCGTGGCTTCGACAGCGATGATACACATGGCGCATTTCGCGCCTGGCAGAACCATATATTGCGATCACAGGAGACAGCTGGACCTGGAGGTGGGGTTATGCGGCGCCAGTCCGAAAAGATTGTTTGTGACTTTAGTGATGTGCTCAAGTCTCGTCTGGAGCCGTTAAGCAAGCTGCACCATCTTCCGGCTCATCGTCCACCGCCTATGTTGCCGCCCTCGTCCCCACCAATGGCTGACTCGCCGGGCATGGCGCGGCCGCATCTGGCGATCGATAAGGACGATAGTGAGTCATCGCAGAGTATCATTCGAGCGGCAGCGGTGCTCTTGCCCGCGGACTCGTGTCAGGTGAGTTGTGTGCGGGCCTCAGTTCTTCCTTTTGACCTTGAGGAGTAATCCAGTGTTAGTCAGTTACGTGTTTATGTCAGTTATTACATAAATGAACCCTAACAGAATTAGCTCTAAGAGCTGTTGATTTATTTAATAAAATGCTGAATTTTTTATGAGTACCTTGCGTTTAAACTAACTACCAAAATAAAACTATTTCCTCCCTAAATCGATTTTTAGCTAAATTAAAATATATTTATTTTTCTGACACATATTTTATTTTGATCAGCCCATTTGAAATGTAAAAAAATCATTTTATCCTTATTTTTTAATTTAGCATCATTATAAAATGCATATTTTGTCTAATGGAAAACAATTATATCCGAAATTCATTACTTTTTATGAATAAATCACGGGAAATATATATATGAGTCAATCATGAGTTTGGAAATGACCGGATGAGGAAGCTTTGATGAATTACGGAATATTTTAACCAGTGATGATTAATTTAGTCAATCTTTTCTGAATTATACTTTTGTCTTTTCTTTATTAATGACAAGTAATATGCATATAATGCTTTGCGATTGGAAATATAATAAACATGACGATGCAATTAACATAGATAACACATTATAAACAAGCAATTGCATACGATAAAAATATTCAGTGAATAAAATAATATTTTATGGTTTTTATACGGGTAGCATTAATTAAATTACAAATTCTTCATTGACACATTATATTAAATTATGTATTAAATTATGCTTTTTTGGTACTAGGTCAACATTAGTATTTGTAGGATAACTTGTATAAGTGTCATTTTATTTTAAACTCTGAATCACAGTTTTCATCCGCATATCATTATTATTTTATACCAAAAGACGTTAAGTTTACGCTACCTGATATACATATATTTACAGTCTAGATTTGATAACGTTTGTTACTTATAGTTTAGAAATTAAAAAAATCACTTTTTAGGAATAGTTAGAAATTTCATTGTTATCTAGTTTTTCTCTCTCATTCTCGATACTAATAAGATGTGTTTTATTTTAGATTGGATTGAGATATTATTGGAAATTTAAGGAAACCCTATTTATGATATATGCAAGGTGAACTGTTCATTGTAGCTGGATTTATAATGATGTATATCCGCTTCTTGCTTGAATGGGTTTTAATGTTGATAGTCTCTTTCCTGGCAGTGCTGATATCTTATTTATTAAAATGTTTATATTTTTATTTAATTTATTATTTGATATTCAATTTTTGTTTATGTTGAGTCTTTACTTGCGTAGTATTATTTTTAAATAGTTCATCATGGTATTAAATGTGTGTGTATTTTTCACGTTTCTGTTTTAGATTTTATTTGACTTTATCCTATATACGTGGATTTTACTGATATAATTATAATAAATATTTTTCCTTCTTCTTTTAACCCGAAATCTTTACATTCTAATCTACAAAAGCATTGGACGGTATTCCAACATAATTTCTATCAATCTGATGCTGCGAGAGAGTCGCATTTTAAATACTATCTAATATATTATAATTTTGGTTAATTTTATAACATACATATGTAGTTATAACAAAATATATTATTTTAAAGGATGATTGTCAATGTAGTTATTTTCTGTAGTAAACTTTATGAAAACGAGTATTTGCAAATTTAATTTTTATTCTGTTGAACTGTAGTACTTTAGTTTTTTACTTTGTAAGTCAGTAACATTTATCTGTTTCATTTCTAGATTGAACTTTTCATAATTTAATCATTACAGTCAATTTCCTACAATCAATATATAATACTTTCTAATTTGTTACAAAATTTAAAGAGAAGCGTCCAAATGTAAAAAACATTTGGTAAATAAAAATAGTAAAAATTAAGTTTGACCGCTTTGTATAACAATTTATAGTCATTATGTCGTTATTGTCATATATATTTATTAATTTAAAATATCAAGACAAATGAAAACAGTAGCTTTGAACTTGCAAAAATACATTTAAACATTTTATATTTGAAATTAGACATTTAATTTATTGCATTGAGAGCAAATATGTCATATAATCTTAAAATAAAATTATTTTATACTACTTGTATTTTACTTATAGCCATTTAATTGTATAGTCTACATTAATAACATGTATAAAAACTGTAATACACAAGCCATTTTTATAGATCACCATCAGTGAATGTTTACTTTTACTTCTCATTCACATGCTATTAATCTTTATTAATAATGAAGTAGCCTGATTTGATTTGCGTACATAGGTACAATATTTGACTGGTATAATAAATTTCTGTAATCTATATGTAAACATCGGTAGCATTAAGAATATATTGTATTTTCAGATTTTATTGCAAACATTGGAATCCAATCTCTCTATATCTATAACTACCAATCTCTCTATATCTATAACTACCAATCTCTCTATATCTATAACTACCAATCTCTCTATATCTATAACTACATGGCAGCTGTTTAATAAGAAACTGTCTTTTATTAAAATTGTTGAAATAATAATTAAATAATAACATATCTTTTAAATTCCATAAAATACGTATTTAGAGCTTAGAACTGCCTAAAATAATGTCAATATTTCAATAAAGTAAATTACAACGATAAGGACCTTTGTAATTATTTGCGTAATAATTTCGACATTAACTGTTTTCTTTAAAAAATTTTGTCATAAAATTAAATCACGTATCAAATCGGATAATTGTATTTCGGCGTTCTCCTTTCAGACTCAAGATCAGAATTCTTTATGCTCTTACTCCCCTAAACGGCCTTACTCTCCCAAACTTTTGCGCCACGGCTCAAAGGAGACAAAACCATCAACCAAGTTTACGGACGATGTCAACTTTCTTGAGGATGGAAAGTTATTCCAAATCAACGAATATCTTGTTATAAAAGAAATAGGCAAGGTGGGCATCTTTCATGGTTTATTTTGTGTTTATTCATTTACTGTTTAAATATGAGTTACATATGTAATCCAGATTGAGGTTTAATAGGGAATTAGTGCTTATTGAATGCTGCTTATCTTGGGATTCCATCCATCTTAAACCTAATTTAAAGTTTTGATTTCTAGTTTTGGTTTCTAATTAACTGAACCGGAGAAAAATCGGAACTTCTAGGAATCGTTATTACTTTAATAATTACATCATCCTAATTAACTAGTCTAATTAATCTCTGTATTATTTAATCTGGAAAGTTTAGGTTCTTATAACCATAAGTATCATATCTGGTGATGTGTTTCAGCATATCGTAATACAAAAGAAAGGTCTTATATTCACATTTAACTGAAAGACAATAATTCTTTTTCAAATAAACTAAAAATAATATGATACAAAATGATTTCAATTATACAAGCATATTATATAATTCTCCGTCATCCCATAATATGATAAATTACAATTTCTGTAATCATTCATAATAATAAATTAATACATTTTTTGTTTCTCCTAAGCAGTCATATATACCAATACATTTATGCATATTACTATCAGTGGAGATAACTGCAGAAGTAATTTTTTTCATGCCTTAATCAATTATTAAAGTTTTACATTGAATTTTTAAATCAAAAGTAAACTACTAATTTATATATTGATAATCAACTAATAATATTTAGTATACAAATGCACAAATAAATATTTCATGACAAGTATTATAAAGGATAACATATTCTTTTTGGGACATTGCTAAAATAATAAAATCAATAAAAATACACAAATGAATACATGCAAAGTATGCAACAGCAATAACATTAGTTTCCATCATATTTCATCAGACCTGATTAATACAGCATATTTTATCGCGTTTATTGTATTTAAAGATTTCAATATTAATTAATAGCGACTGATATTTATTTTTCTTGACGATGAATAATGAAATTCAATTTTCATTGACCATGACAAGCAACGGTTCGAGCTGAACAAGCAATTGGATTATTTATATTTACATATATTCAAATTCATTAACACTTTCCCGAGAAATTCAAAAATTGATATTTATGTAGTGTGTCGATTCGGAATATATCATGAAGAATTGTGCATAGTATGTAGAGATAAATGTGAAATCAAATTTAATAGTAATTACCACTAGAGCATTCAAGCTAAGGTAAAATAATGTATTGACCGTTTAGAATTACAATTAAAATATAACCATGAAATACTATGTTAAAAAAGTGTTATGTATCATGGCTGGATTAATTTAAAGATGACAAAACTTTTTCTGCCTCTTTTTGAAATATGTCTCTAATAGTTTTACAGATTATACAATTTGCAATATTTTAAAGAGTTAAAAACTTGTTTCGGAAAATGCATATGCATGTGTATTTTGTATAATAGCTTTGTAAAATATCTTTCAATCGATATATATTTTATACAGTTGGAATGCATTTATTTTATGTTTAAAATGTACATATATAATGAACTACAATAATGCTATACGATGTTTTCTATCAATTTTGTTCATTCTATTATCTATATAATATATAATAGCTAAAATTGTCCAAATTTTACGCTAACTATAAATAATGAATAATCTCCATGAGCAGATTATAAATGATAAAAATCTTGCACATTTGTAGAGAAGTATTTGTAAAATTACTTATTTAAATAATCACAATGTATGATTTTTCCTTTTTAACTCATTTGCATGTGTATGAATGATTATGAACAACATTTTGTACATGCCAATTTACACAATGTTTAAATATTATTGTTAAGGAATGCGAGTGTACAGTTCAAAATGAATTTATATCATTTTTACACGTATGTATTCCTTTACTTTGACAGTAGTATGACAATATATTACAAGGATATATGTGGATACCTTTTTACATCTTTAAGTGAGAGATTGTCTTATGAGGAAATGCAAAGAATATTTTGTAGTTCATAAAAGATATCAATAAACAAACTTTATTTAATTAGGAGATTTATTTCTAATGTGCTAATGGTTTCTTTGAAGGTTGTTATAGTCAGGATATTGAACTACTTAATTGGGTTATTTATCTAATTGAACAATATATAATTCAAGTGAGCACAAAACTGATGTCCATATATGTACTTATTGTTATTCAAAATATTGCTTAAAGTGTGATATATTTGTCCTTATTGTTTTTAGATTTATTTTTGTTTTATGAATGATATAGTCATGAAATTTTGTTCTTACAACTAATTTATGGGTGAAAATTCATTTGTGTATCGATCTGTTACAATCAACAACTAATTTAATCTATACTTTAAGCTGTTCTTTAATACTTTAATACTATTTAAAAAAAATAGTTTATCGGTGAAAATTAATTTGTGTGTCGTCCTGTTTTAATTAAACTATTGATTTGAGAAACAATTGACCATGTTCTTACACTAGTCTGTAAACTGTAACGTATCTCTCGTCCACAAAGTGCTAAAATTGTGTAAAGTATATTTTTAAAAAACTTCTTAATTCAAAAGATGTTAATTTTCTTTCAGGGTGCTTTTGGAACTGTCAATATGGTATCGAGTAAATCAGACAACAAAAATTATGTGAGTTAGTGTCAGTATGCATTTCTTTAAAGCTAAAAATATGTATTTCTTGTTTTTAATTATTTCTATTACTATTGTTATTACTATTATTATTATTACCTTTAACTAGCTTCAAAGTATTTATTTTCAAGAGCTTAATTTCAGGCTATGAAAATGCTTTCGAAGAAGAAGTTAATAAAAGCAGCTGGATTATTCCGTAAGTAAAATGTTGGCTTAACTTTCTGTTGCCATACGCGTAGTAGACTTGATAACTATTATTTTGAAATTGGCAAAATACCTATTTTACAATTTCAATAGAAACAACATGCGTGTTTCATACTTTCATTGTACATTATATTAACACTATCCATACCGGGCCTTTTTTCACATCTGTATTCCACCCCCATATTTGTTAAACTTCTTAGTAGAGTAAAGTTTGAAACTTTCGTATGTAGTTAGACAAAGATATTTTGTAATATATTTCATTGCAAAATTGTCAAACAGATTTTTCAATTATTAATAGGCAAAATATGTATTTTTTAATTATTTTCAAAACAAATAATTATATTTTAAAGTTTTTCCTTCATATGTACGCAAACATATTTTTATAGTATTTCATGATTTATTATGTGAAATTAATCAGGACACTAATTAGAATTTTGTCGATTTCGAAAGAGATATGCATTTTTTATAAAAAATTAAGTATGTTTTAGTCCATTTTGACAAAAAGGGCATTTTTAGGTTGAGGTTATAACGTGACACCCATTTGTGGATGCACTATAGCCAATATAGCGCAGAAAACGTTAACCTGGGAAGAGTCACGGAAGCTTACATCGCTCCATTTGTTTATTTAAGAATCACAGCAGAAATGCGGGAGGGGATGGATAAGGTTGACACAGGCGTGCTTAATCAGCAGGAACTGTGTACTCAATTTCTATTTACGGACAATTGAAGCTTTTCAAGAGCTTATTGCTAGTTTTCTCACGTGAGAGAGACAATGTTACATGTAATTGTATGTTTAAAATAATTACATTTCAGATGATATATTCATCACATTTAAAGTTGAAACATGACATATTTAGCTGAATTCCCTGTTCGGAAAATAAATTTAGTAATACAGTTTTGTCATATATAGAAACTAACTAAATTAATCGATTATTTTAATAAGTAATATTATTTTAAAATTTAAATGTACCGTACTGTATTTTCCCTCCAAACCCTGGATACTATTTTTTCTTCGAGTTATCTACTGTTATATAATTCTTACAAAAGTAAACAACATTGATTAAAATGTTGTTTAATTGAACTTGTCATATAGGTAGATTGAATTTTGTACCCTAAACTGTATTTATACTGCAGATAATGACCTAGACTTTACAGTTGATTTACTCTCTGTGTCATTTGAATAAGGCTAATATAGAAAAATTAATAATTAATTGGATTAAATTATAAATAATATTGAGTACTTAAAATTAATACTAAAATAATGATCTAGTAATGATTAAAATACTAATAATAAAGTATTATAAGAAATAAAATAAAGTATATTTTAACTCACTAAAATGTTTTCTGTTTGAATATAACTATCGACATGTTGTGAAACAAACTTCTAATTTTGAAAACTTTCCTTTACATTGTTTTACTTTAACATAACACGTAAACACACATATAATAGTTAAAAATTTATTAATATACAACACATTAATGATTTGATTTTAATAGTTCATATAAGGTGAACATTTTTTATTTAATAAAATATCCTAAAAATATATGTCAAATTTAAGTTTTCATTTCAGAATACTGACGTATTATATTGTATATATTATAATGTAGCTATAATACCACCGAGTAACAATGGACGTTTTATGTAACAATATATTGGACACGTCTTCTTAGAATGTCTTGTGTATATTAATTAGTATTTTTTCACGAATAGTATATTCGTATACAATATTATACTATTACATTTTATATAAATGTAACACTAGTTTTACATTAAAATTTCTATACATAAACTCCGCCTTTTAGAACATGTATTTCAACATTAAATAATTTGTATTTCTATTTTATTGAAAAGACAGACAAATTTCTATATTTCGACATTTATTAGCGATAAAATAAACATATTCATAAAAATGAGCCAGTAATTAGATATGGAATAGAGTCAAAGAAAAACCTACAAAATTAAAGGACACCACCCAGTGTCTGCGTCTGATTCCGTTGGTTCCACTTCTACCTCGGTAGGTCGACCACCCCCGCGGACCAGTAGTGCAGCAGATCAATCAAACCTTGCAGGCAGACCTCCGCACGCTTCCCTGGACCCTTTGACTAGAGTCTACCAGGAGATTGATATCCACCGGAAGGTCTTCCATCCAAACATCCTGAAACTTGAGGAGGTCATGGACGATCCTAAAAAAGACTATCTCCTCCTCAGTAAGACGCATCGCTTAATCTTCACTATTGTTTTTACTCAAATTAAATTGGTTTTCTACATGAGCTAATTAATGTGTTTTATCTTAACATATATTCTATCATAGATAACATTTTATTAACGATTTTTGTGCAATTTTTGAAATGTTCAATCACTGTAAAGTTATGATATAGTGTTTTGCAAACATCTTTGATACAGTAATAGAATTCTTGAAGTAGAAACATATTATAACTAAAACACGAAATGTTTATTAAAGTATTGATAATTGAGACAGTAAATGATGTCTTTAGATATTATCTTATATATTTTTAAATCTTCTGGGTGTTGTGTGTTACTCTATAGAAATCTTAATCAATAGATATTTTGGTGCTTAAATATTTTAAGCACTATTCAAACTTGCATTTGTTTAATTAGCTATAAATTCTAGCTGGTTACATTTTTATTGTATAAATAATCTAACTATTGATTAAAAATTGAATTATCTTTAATACGCACTTTAAAACAGTTTATTTCTCACTTTTTGTGTTATAGAATTAGTAATTGTGAAAATCAAAATGTGTCCTTATTTTTAGTCTACACATATTCAACTCCATAAGTTTACACATACTACTAAAACAGCTACAGTAGTAACTATAACAAATCTAGTAAAAGTGCTGTTATATTTAATGTTGCAATACGTATGTTTCAGTTTTAGGAATAGTCTTTCAAATGACGTCTATTAAATACAGCAGAAAGCTCACTTAATTTTAACTATTTAAATATGTTTTATTTGTAATACAGTCTCAACACGTTATTGATGTTTACCCTCCAAGTTTGGGAAAAATAGTGTTTGTCCACTTCTATTTCTCGCTGTCATATTCTTCAATCTTAAAAGTACGAAAATAAAAAGCTTTCTCTGTTTTGGATATGCAACCGTTTAACATTGCAAACCAAGATAAAATTAATAAATCTATATTTAGTAATTTTCTAATTAGGAAAACCTCCTTTTTAATGATATAATGTGTATGTGACAAAGAAATGGTCGAGAAAATCGACAGGTGAAAATGAAAATAAGCCCAGTTCATTAAAATTGAGAAAACATTTTTTGTTTTCTTTTTGTCTAGTCAGCTTAAAATCCATCACGAGAATTCACAGTATTTTATTCAGAAATAGTTTTTTTAGAATGGTATTTCAAATGGCATATTATATTGAATTAATATACTAAACTTTATGAAACGCTTATGACTAATATTTTAAATATTTTAAGCAATTTTATTTGAATGTAAATTAGTTTGCGGGCATTTATTTGTTTGAACTTGTGTTTAGTGTGTTCAAATTTGTTCACCCATAAAGTGCACATCATGTATACTGTATGATTTAATATTTGTTGTATGATTTAATATTTATCAATATAAAATAATTTTTTGCGGATTAAAAGATAATTTTTAAAAATAGTATCACATTTGAAACACATACTGAAACGTTTTAATCGGTAATTAGAAATAGGCTATAGTTGATCGCTTTCTTTATTATATTATAGTTTTTGAACTGGTTGATCGGGGGTAAGTTTAGTTTCTGTATTGTTCATACTAAATTGTGCTTATTTTTTAAATCCACTTTTCCTCTAAGAGGCATTTGTTTATTGTTGTGAAAATGTTGTTAACCATTCCGTTAAAACTGTTTAGATATTCATAAAAAGTTACTCTACATATACTGGCATTCTTTTACAATAAGTTGCTTAGAATTGTTTTAAATTATAATATTACATTACATTATGAAACAATATTATACCTACCTGGTCATTTACCTAAATTATTTTTATTATCTTAACTAGTCAAAGAAATTTAACTGAAATTTTAATTCCCTTTCCTTTAAATATTATATATTACCTAAAAATATCAAAATTTTCGTTTTTATTATGCATTAAAATATCGAGCTTCATTATTTTAAATTTGCATCCATTTTCTCTACTTTTGTAATTATGTTTTGTTCTGTAAAAAATATTGTTAACCATTCCTCATTAATATTTTTTATATCAACTCATCTTATATTTTGTTAGATTAGTTAAGTTAAATGAGATTGATTATGTTAATAAATTCTTGATTTCTTAAATAAATTATGACACATCTTCATAAATTATATATTTGCATAATAGTTTTCTTGTTTGATATTTTATGTATACATATATTTTTTCTTATTTCTTGATATTCCGAAAATCTGCACTGCTATATCTTTGTCCATAATGGTTTGCATGTCTAATAATTAATGTGAACAATATACTTATATATTCATATCGTAATCCTAATGAAGTATTAATCGATTAATGTTTTTTTATGTAATCTTTTATGTTTTCTATTTTTACGTAATCCATACTGAAATTATGTATATTCTAAATGCTTGTTTAATATGCATTATTACTTTAAGAAAGTGGTTATAATGGATAAATATTAAAATAGAAATATAATTGTGAGTGAAAGTTAATTAGTTTAAGTAAAATAAATTGAATTGTTGTTGCTTATAACTTTTTAAAATAATAATACATTTTTTTACAGATAATATAATAAACATTAGATGAATCTTTAAAATACGTCATTTAATATCTCTTTATATTTGCTAATGAAATCTGGATGGTTTTAAAACAGTATTACTATAGTATACATAATAATAATAATAATAATATATCTGTAAAGCGCTGCAAATGGTGGAAGCCATGTCAGCAGCGCAACGTTATTGGTTAATATACAAGTTACAAGTTACAATACAACAATAATGTTATACAACTGCAAAAATAAAGTTTTTTGCTTTATTCTTTATTTTGTAAAAAAAATACGTCATGCACAAGCGCGTCTATCAAAAAGAAATGTATAGAAATTGTCTATTTTTTTCAACAATTCAAATTCAAAAGTATTACAAAAATTATTTGTAAGTCTTAAACGAACAGTTTATAATAAAAAGTTCAGAACAAATTTGACCACGAATGACCATTCTTTACTTTCCCTACTCCTTATTGTCATCGAAGGAATCTTTTTATTTCGATGCTTTTATAATTTGACCTTCCAATCTTTTATTGCTTTAGTCACGTCATGGATGTTGGTAAAGACAGGCCTTTTACTGAAGATCAGGCACGATGTTATTTCAAGGATGTGGTTCTTGGCCTGGACTACTGTATGTGGGATAAGTATACTAATTGAAATATTAAATTAGATAGATAGTGTAACTTGCGAATATTTCTTATGAATTCGTCGCACATTGGTGCTGTATACTATAACTGTTCAGTATATAGTAAGTTAAGGTCAACACCAGTTTTTATTGATGAAAAGACAAGGATAATCGCTTTCAAAAGTTCACAAAGGACACAAACAAGATATTTTATTGTTTATTAAGTTTTATTTTTAGAATTTCTATTTTTTATTTACCTTTAGAAGAATTTTATAATTAATATTACATCTATGAATTTTTAATTAATTCTATTAATAAAAATTATTAATTATACGAATTATATTCCGTATATTACAATTATCATATAAATTGAATTTTATTAATATAATTATTGAAAGTAAATATTATTTTTGTTTTAATTAAGCAACATTTACTTTGAAATCCAGAACTGTTATAAATTGCCGTTTTTTTAATATAAACCATATTATAATTCTAAAAGTTTTACTAGAAAGAATATGCACATATATACTTTTTAATTATCTTCTCTACCTTGTATATGCATTATTTTCAGTGCACTATAACAATATAATACACAGAGACATAAAACCGGAAAATCTTTTGCTGTCCGTTGACGGAAATATTAAGGTAAGAATTAAGATTTGGAATACAATTATTCCAAATGTATTGTATTGTGCTCAGCATTTTATGTAAAGTTTTATCAACCTATTTTTGTTAACATTCTTGTCATTTTTTATTTGAGCAGAACAGTCATTCGTTGTAGATAATATATGATTTACACATTATCATCCGATGACTATTTGGCAACAACTATATTCCAAAACGTTATTTATTGAGTTGTATGTTAGATTAATGAATTAATGTGTATTCTATTTAAAAGAATTATCATCGACGCATCTAGTTCGTGTTCTTACTTTTGATAGAACAAAATTATAATTTATGTATTATAATTTTTTTAAATCTAATTCAATTTACACATCGTAACAATATACAATATATCAATTACATATTCATGTAATAATAATTTTACATATTGTTTCTATCATAACTTGTTAAACACGGTATTAGTCATTTACTGTATATTTGAATCAAATCGTCTTCGCATAGCTTTAAGATTTATGTCGCGATAAAATCTTCCCCCTTCGTTAGTTGTGACGTCATGTAGCATATATATATACATATATTACTACTGTATATCAGATTTGATTTAACATATATTTTGTTATGTATTTTATATGTATTGATATTGAATTTATGAAGATTTTATTGTCAACGATTATCGAAGCAATCTAAACAAGGTTATGGAAACTTACGAGTTTTACCTTTTTCCCACCTATTTTTATGTGCTTTACAATTTGTCTTAAGAAAGGCAAAAACATATTGTAAGAATCATAGACTAATAATTAATAAGACCTGTCACTAAAAAAATACATTACGTAAGTGAAATAATTTTTTATTACAATGCATTGATTTCTAAAGAAGATAGCCATATTACTGCCCAAGACTTTGGCTTTAAGCTAAATTAATTAAAATTCCTGAGTGTGCTACATATGGCAGTTCAAAATGCAAAAAAGTATAATGTTATATTACTGATAATAAAGTGTCATGCAAAAGTAGTACTTAACATAATTATTTCGATATTAATTAAGTTAAATTAATATAAATGATTACATTAACTAAAATGCCTAAATCAGATAAATTGTATGCTTCGTATGGGTGTTCAAAACACAACAAAATGCACATAAATGTATATTTTATACTACTGATATTAAGGTGTCATAAAAAAGTAGTGTGTATATCACAAATAACTATAAAAAAACACCATAAGAGTCCGGGAGATATGTGAATGAATTGTGCTTTTTATGATACAAATATAAACTTTAGTACAATATAGTGTACACCATATAAGGAATATTTTTGGCTACAGGGCCATCCTATATTTGTTCTATGACCGACGTATTTCAAAAATGGTCCCCCTAATTTGTTATTTTATGAGTAGTTAGCACTACTGCAGTTTACCACTATAGACAACCATTACCGAGAGACACCGCTACCCATCTACCTAGGAATTATGATGCACACGAAAACCCGCAAACGAGCTCTTGTTGACACCTTCTTTCACCTGTGACTGTGCATTTCATATGATTGGGTACTGAACATCTCCACAGAACTTGGAAATAAAATCTGTAGTCACTAGATAGTAGAAAAAGCTGTCTGAACTCGCTCCTCAACTCAGGGTTGGCCTGTTTACAACTGCAGAAGTAGACACTATTGATCACAACCCCAGTTCTACTAGTGCACAAGACTCATTTCATGGAACTGAAATCGCCTTCTTCCAGCATCCAAGTGACGGTTTCACTGGATTCAGCAAAATATTGCTACTATTCCAAACAACACTCAGAGCGGCTGCAAGAGAGACAGCTCAACTGCTAGACACATACACCAATGTTCACCCTGTTGCTCTGCTCAGACAGGATGCTCATGTACCTAAGATTGAAGGACTCAATAAAGCAGTTTGCCTGTGGATACTTCAAGCCATATGGGAAGAGTCAAGTGTGTTAAATGGGACAAGTTTATAGCAGTATGACTGTTCTATTACTTGACTGATATTCAAAATATAGTCACAGAAATACAGAAATGTATCTACCTATGTATCACGTAAAGGGCATTCTATAAACTACAAAAAAACTCAAATCTATTAATTCGCGATAAGCTAAACTAAATGTGCTTGTTTCACAGGGGGCTTGAGCATAAGAAGACAGTATTGGATACTGACACCCTCCAAGGGGATGGAACCATCTCGTGGGCTGCATACTATGCTAGCCTTCAACCATCAAATGCACTACCAGAGAGCAGTGTTTCACTCACTTCTCTACTTCCCCTTTTCGACGACGAAGCAAAATCTGTTGCTAAGATTCGCCACTCCATGAATGTGGTGAAGCAAGCAGTGGAAATTCTGAATCCTGGTCATATGCCCATCATGACTGTGGATCAACCTCTGTATGCAGTGGCAAAAACAATGGTCAGCATCGCATCGTGAAGAACACTTCATTATTATGTTTGATGGATTTCACATTGAGATGGCGACCTACTGGAGAGAAGTGGGTGGACACTTCCCTCCGAATGAGAGCCCATAAAGTAACCCAGGCCTGTCACGAACGAACATATTTGTATCATCTAATGCAAAATGTTTTCATATATTTCACATATCTGCCGGAAGTACATTCTTTGTTCAGTCTCTATTTTCGTGGGAGTGGTAGTTGTTCTCCCCTGCTCTCGACGACTTTAATATATTACATAATATGCCTTACATATTTTGTTTCACTACAAAACTTCATTTATAAGGCCAACTACATAACATAAATAAACTCTATTATTCTTAAACGCCGTTTCGCTCCAACTTATCCTCTCAGATCTGCGACTTCGGCGTGAGTCACGAATTCGCCACTGGGGAGGACAAACTCCTCTTCGACACCGCTGGATCGCCCGCCTTCCTGGCGCCAGAGAGCGTTACCGAGGGAACCATCAGCTTTGAAGGGAAGGTGCGCATGTCTGCCCTATTGTTTCCAATTTGGTAGAATGGTTCTGCACGCTTACAATAAGGATCAACAAACATAATATGCTGATTTGTGTATTTTTGACAGCAAGGAAATCTTACTGATGGAATCGTGGTCAATCTAAATATAGCACAAATATTTTCAGCTCAAATAGTCCACTGAATATTATTATTCAGTTCAATTTGTATATATATTATTTGAAGTTTATAAGAAAAATACTTTTTCAAAATTCGTCAACATATTATATAATCAGTAACTGTTATAAAGATGAAAGGTATGTGATTGTTTATATATAATAATAATGTTTCCCATAATATAATGACAACTACATACATTGATATACAATCTTAAAAAATCAGTAACAAAATACGATTTCCGTCATTTTATTGATTTTTTCTGTGCTATATTTAAGTTTTAAGAAGCATTTAAATATTGATTGTCACTCAAAATTGTAAAACATAGGAAAAAATCTGATAAAATGGCGGCGATAGAAAACCCAAATTTCCTATTGACTTTTCTTAGATTGTATGTTATGTGTATATATTGTTTGATATCGATTAGCACTTTCAATCAAAAACATTAGAAACAACTTTGGTGTATATATAAAGATTATAATTTCTTGGTGCTGTCAGAGTGCTGAAGTAACTTTAGTGTGAAAATGATCAACCAGATCTGGACTGACTTATAGAGTCGGTACGAAATGACCCATTTTAATCCTGGATATCTCCAGTTGCAAGTGGTGACTTAGTTACTGGAGGTGTCGTTTATAGGCCTGATTGACCATGGTAATACAGCAACAATATCTAGAAATATTTTAATTGAAGTCTTTAGAAAGCTTATTCTAAATTTTCTTTTAAACGCTACACTATGCGTAGAATGATAAATATTATTATGACATATTATTGACAATATTATTATGACATTATTGTTATGACAAAACTTAGAAACATAATAACATTTATTTTAGACTGATGATATATTTTAATTCAATCTAAAATCAATATTGATGATGAGTATCTACGTATTTATAATAATATTTGTTGTTACAACAGTAAACGATTTATCAATTAATCCTCAAATGCATTTATTATTATTGACACTAAAGTTGATCAATAATTAGTTATAAAGTCACTTTTATAATAGTAATAGTTTAAAAAATGTAAACTGTAATAGTAAACTTAAATTATTCTGTTGTAAATGTTGATGAATAATTGTTCTGATCTCGAATTGTTATAAAAAAGAAATACACTTACAATCGATTAGAATTTTGAAACAATTTATCGATCACGAATTTTGTTTTTTACTTATTTGCGGGTGTGGAATAATCTTAATTTAATCATTTAAATTTTATTATGAACAATTTTTCGAATAATTTTCATTGAAAAATCTATTCTTTATTATTCTTTATTACATTTTAAATCTCTTGATGTATGTTTTAAATATATCAATTTTCATTTTATACTCATTTAGACTGAAATAAAAATTATATTTTTTTTACAATTTTATTTTACTAATTTTAGCTTTTACAGATGAAATTATTTTCCATACTTTCAATATAATACATTTTTTTTATATATAATTTTTTTTCAATATAATATTTACCATTTGTGTTCATTATTTTGCATTTAGTAACCTGTCTATTTTTCATTAAAGTCTAATTGATTTGCCAATAACTGTCTGTTCTTATTCACCTTACTCAATACGTGTACATGTAATCACTCCTTTTTTAATGTCAAATTAACGCAGGCAATTAAACTCAATAAAATGCCCATCTCATATTCTAGTTAGTAATTTAGTAATATGTGGCAACGATTAATTCTCTACATCCGCTTACTTGCTTCAGCCTTTGGATATCTGGGCCCTGGGAGTGACGCTTTACTGTTTCTTGTATGGAAAAGTGAGTAAACCTGTCTATGTAGCTACACGATTTCGTTTCAGAAAATAAGTTGTTTGTATTTATAGCGAGACAGAAAGGGCAAAATTTACTTTTAATATCCGGGGATAATTGAGTAATACGCGCTACGAAAAGTAGATATACGATAGAAATCATAATGTTATGAATTAGAAATGCATGTAATATAATTTCTTACCCTTCGAATATATCAGAATGAATAGTTGCAAAATTAATTAGGAAAATTATTCATGACTCATAAGTATCTTTCGCTTAATGATGAAAAATAATATTAAATAAATAAAAATAATAATTTTAAATAATAATAAACACTTAAAAATAATTAATAATAGTTAATAATAAATATTAAATAAATAATATAATGACTCATAAAAATGATATATTAAAAATAATAGAAGTAAATATTTCATTTAAAATGTTGATATGTTATACATGTTAAACCAAATCCTCCAGCCATTTATCAATATAAACATAACATAGCAAACTGTTTCTATTGACGATTGTGATCAATTCGAATTACTTATAACAAATTAAATATGCACTAATTTTATTGTATTATTATTCATTTTATCATAAAATAATTTCAAAATGCAGTTCAAAATGTCTTTATAGGCAATATTATAATTTTTGAATGAAATGATTATATCACTTGATACGATACCAACTGAATTTGTTGGTAGAAAACTATTTTAATAATTTTATATATTATACTACAAATATTGAATTATTACACTATTTGTGTAAAGATGAAATATATCATTTATAACATATATTAGTGGGCAATCTTTTCGAAATACTCGTAATAACTACTTTTATTTTATTTTATTTGAAGTATATATCAATATTATATAAACTATTCTTCCTATTGCGCTAAGTAAATTTATAAAAATCTTGAATTTTGACCACAATCTTATTTCTTCAAATTGTTACGCCATTTCAATCAGATAAGCAATCTATGTTATATAAAATAAATGTATAAGAATACTCACAAATATTAGGTTAACTCAAGCAATAGTATATTAAGTTTTACATTTAAAATATTATGAACTGTTTGATATTATCCAGAAAATGACTATCGACATTTTGATTCAGGACCCTTGTCTCATTCCATACCCATTTAATAACTAATGTTATTTCGTTATGAAATGCATGACTTATATTACATGACAATATTGACAATATTAAGCAATTTATATCCAATAATAAGCAATTGTGCAGTTAATTTATTTGAAATGTGTTTTGTCCTCATTTTTTGTTACTATATTTTACATTTTAGGGATTAAATAGATTTTGTTATTATTAATTATTTTCGAATACAATTGTAGTGCCATTATTGTAGGAGATCAGTGTAAGAATCGACGTTTGATTAATTTACCTGAAATGAACACGTTTATAGACGTGCTTGTTTGGCGCACTTTATTAATTTATTTTTGACAGTTATTTATTAAATTTTTAACATTAACTTGGTGTTAAAGAATTTTTGCAATTATTTCATTCTATTATATTATTTGTAAATAATTTTGTCATGGCTTAATATTACTTGTTAATGAACATATTGTAGAGTAGAGAAACTTTTATAATTTCAAATAAAGGTCAGTATAATAAAGTTCCTGATAAAGCAATACAATATATTCCAAGTAGTTTCGCCCTTATAACATGGACACCGCCAGGAAAGATGACAATTAGTACATTAATACAATCAATCAAAGAGACTAGTTCTGAAAATCGAATATAAGGCATTGAAAGAAATACCCGACTTATTAATATTTTGAATAACTACAGGTATGATATTTAATTTACACTTAAGCTTGCTCACAAATTATATTTCAATTAGTTCTTTAATCTAAGTGACAAATTCAGCATACTGTTGGGTTTTCATTCCTACTTTCTATATAGTGAATATAACAGTAAAATTATATAAATATAATCACCACTTGTATATTTTACACCACTCCCCCCACTTTTCCTCTATTAGGTACCCTTCAGAAGTCGCAATAAAGTGGACCTGTATCACGATATTGTGACTCGTCCAGTTCCATACCCAGCCTTGTACGTCACTTTAACTTATACATTTTGGGCTTCATTTTTTCAAAATTAGTTTTCTCTTCAGTTTATTAATTTTTATGTTGTCGTGTGTTCTTGATATATTTCATTAGATAGTACTTTTTGTGTATATATAATTATCATGTATGTATTTAAAATTTATTATCCAGTTAAAATAGCCTGTTTAGTTCTGAGTATTTCGATAATAAAGAGTTTTATATATAGAAAGAGCTTCACACAATTTATCGTGTTAATATATTTTTTTAAATATTTATACATTTTGTCTTTCATAATAAATTTTATATTAAACGTTGTGTACAACATTGTTTTACAAATACTGTGCTGATTGTGTATCTGCTTATATATTACGTATTACTAACAATTTTGCCAATTAGTATTATTTCATATTATTTTTTAAATTGTTAATTACAAATAGCATGTAATAATTATTTGGGGTTGTAATATTCATTATAAGCGATTTTTTTGAAATACGACTTTTTACTTATATGAAATTAAATATTGAATGACTATAATATATAAACTGATATAACATACTGCAATGCTGTATGTGCTAATAAATGTAATTTGTAAATGCATACATGTTTACAAATTCTAAACAATTATTCACTCATTAATTTAATATATCAGTTATTTAAACAATATTTACAATTTTAGTTCTATCTATAATCTTGGCTTTTCTTTTCTGTTTTAGGCCAAAGGTTTCTCTAGAAGCCATAAACATACTCGGTAAATTGCTTGAAAAGAATCCCATAAAACGGGCAACAATTGCGAAAATTAAGGTAATCTTAAAGTCAGATATACCTTTATATCGAGCTTTGTTCGTGCTTCTTTGTCCTGATAAAGTAGTTTGAGGAGATCAAATAGCATTTTGTCGCTTTATTATTATATTACTATTTATAAATTCTAGTATTTTGTTACTTCATATTCGCACATTACATATATCTATATATTACAATTAAATAATGATTTGATGATCTGTGAATTTCTATAATTATACTAAGATTCAGGATAAATATTACAAAATAATAATATACAGAAATTCTACTTATAATTTTCGCCTTGTACTAAAGTTGCTTGAAAAGTTTTACTATTTCCATTTATGTATAAAACTATTTAATATATGTAAGTATGTTTCATGAATATTAATTTTTAAACATTAGAATTGTTAAACATGATGTTCTGCTGATTTAAAAATATATATATGCTATTAATACCATGTTTCCTACACACATATTTATAATACAGCTAATACTAATTCTGTAACCTGTATATTAGAGAAATCAATATCGATTATTTGAATCAAATGTACGTTATTGTCTATGTAAATATGTAGAACCATGTAGAACTATAAGGAATGGATCGATTTCAAAGCTAATTATATAAAAAGATCTATATTATGCAATATATTAATATATACATGGACATTATTTGACTGGCTTCGGAGTTATTAGTGGCTAAAAAAACTGCATAACTGTTTAAATTTAACTTTTATGGTTTGTGGGTTATATATGCGCAAGAATACAACTAATACACCAATTCCTTAATAAATTGCCTATTATTGGACAAAAAATAAGCATAATATTATATGTTTTTTCATTATGTTATTTATTATTTAAATTATTTACTTACATTATTTCAAATTATTATTGCTTTATTCATGCATTTTATTTATTTAAAATGTTCAAATATGCTATTTATACTTTTTGGAAGATAACTTTATTTCTACTTTGATATCTATAGTACAAATTTTATATGCATTTATACAAAGCTAATATTCTAATTTAACAATTTGTAAAAATACGTATTCCAAAGATCTAGTCAATTAAAAAAGGTGGATTTTGTTCAAACAAATATCATCAGTATTATATATATTTCAGTACTATTGTAATAATCTATAAAAATCTAGTCATAATACTAAAAAACGTCATTGATTTTCATTTTGTGCTAATTAATTCCCTCTTTAAAAGACATTTGATGATTGATACATTAGAACTAAATGGATTAAGTAAATTTAATTTATTAAAATGATAACCTGTACTTTGAAATTAGATATTTTAAATGAGTAATTTGATAGTTAATCCTCAGTACACATTTAAAATGCCTTGTGTGAACTTCTAATCGTTCAATAAATTTATAGGTAACATGTAAAGATAAACCTATAGGCATAATTATAAAACACTACAATATGTGGTATATGTAGCTATTTTATCAAAACAAACAGAACATCGTGATTTTAATTTATTATAGCATATATTTAATATCTTAAAATCATATTTATACTTTATAATTCTTAGTTTGTTAGACATGCTAACAGTCTTAAACTATCTAATAGCCCGAAGAATGTTTATCGTTTGAAGTTAATCGAAGTTGATTATTTTACTTTTACCAGACGTGCTTATTTGGTTAAAAAAACTGTTTGATAATGAAAAAAAGATGGGGAGTTACCTAATGTTTATAGGAGGTCATAAAACTTTCTTCGAGTTCGAAAGAAGAAGTTGATTTAGTGCGCCGGGAACCATGTATTATATTTTTTCGAAATGTTGATTACAAAAATATGTAGAAGCGTTTTGTGTATAAAATGTGATATTAAAAATAATGAATATGTTAATATTTTAAAAACGTCTGAGTCTATAATTTATTAAATATGAAAATGAAAATGAAAATACATAACAATTTACTATTGTAAAACTTTGTTGCACATTATTGTATATTTTACATATATCATTAAAATCTTTTACCTACGCTTAAATATGTATTTAATCAATATGAAATACCTAAAATTAAATCATATATTTTAAAGAAACTTTGTTTTAGTGAAGTCATTTAGTGAAGTCATTAGTGAGAATCCTGAAGCTTAAAAGCACAGAAATTAACATTTATCCAGCACAATAACAGTTGCGCTTCAATCATTAAAGCAAAACTCTTTATAAGCTATCAAAATCAATATATTACAAGTTATTTGTTATTTATAAGATGTTTATAATATCGTAATTTGCAATTGAATTATTAAAGTCAAATAATAATTATATATGATATGTTGATATCTGTTGCATATCTAATTGCGTATATTTATTTGGGCAATTTGGAGCTTTAGTAGTTGTAGTATAACCTATAAATTGTTTTTTCTTTTTACTAACGAGTGAAATGCATCTAATATTATGGTTCATAAATTTGAATTTTGGTGCTTAAGTTTTGGGATTCTTTTTATCGACTTCACTAAAACTAAGGTTTTTTTAATTCTAGTATTTTCTTATCAAAATTATAAAAATGACGTTCTTATACATGGTCGATCGTGCAGCAAATTGATTTTCTGACTATTGAAGTGTAAAATCTTCATTTCACTAGTTTAAGATAGGAAAATACAAGTATAATAAACTAGTTTTGCTGAAACCTCTCTAATAGTTAATCTGGAAATCAACTAACGAAAGACTACATTGGATGTATTTTGAGATACCTAGGGTAAAAACATAACTTCGGCAGACCGAATAGCAAATTAAACCACAGAAAAGAATTTTATGAGAAGTGCATTGTGCTTTAGCTGTTTTACTTCAATTGTGACATGTAGCTACATTATTCAAACATTAACGAGCTTACACTAGGTTCCTGGTTCAAGATTATAATGTTCATCTAACTTGATATAATAAGGTGAAAACTGCCTTTTCTTTCTGTTCAAAACAGAACATGATTTGTATTATTTGGAATAATTTTGCGATATTATCAATTAGTTATGTATAATTAGCAAGTATGATTTCATAATTAAAAAAAAGATTTTTCATATTTCACACAATTCATAAAGTAAATATCATGGAAAATAAAGCACGGAATATTAAAACTGTTCATTTCGTATAAAGCTTAATTATTATAGAACACAATTTAAATGCAATTTTCAAGCCCAAACAAAACATTTTAGCGATCTTACAAAAATCTTACAAAAAATCTAACAAAAAAAGAAGATAATATCCGTATAATAATAGCATAATGACTGCTTTCTTTCTTCTAATCTAGCGATATAAAATACAATAATGTCACGAAGAGTATATACACTAGAATTTCATCACTCCAAAATAGTTTTTTTACATTTTCCCAATAGTCAAAAGGAAAACCTTTCTTATAGGAAGTTTGCATATTTCTACGCGTGTATTTGTATATTAGCAATAATTATCACTAAACGCAGGCGCAACACCAATTACCTGTTAATATAAAACTCTGACGCATCAGATCCACCCCTGGGTGATGAAGAGCGGCGTGAACCTAGCAACAATTGAACCCTTCGATTTCTACTTCGACGCCCGCTCCGAGGCCTTCCAGTCGAAAGTGGACCGACTCCTCGAGAAGAACAATGTGGCGCGAAACCTCTACTATGGACCAAGGGAGTCCCTCCGCCGAGCCTCCATGCGCTCTTCGGGCTGTTTTGTTGTCAATGGTTGTGGACTAGGAGGGAGTGGAGGAGGGAGTGTGGGAGGCGGAAGCCAAGAGAACCCACAGCACTATAGCTTGGTTAGTAAGCCGGGTTATCTCCAAGTTTTGACTTATATTTCCCACTACCTATACCCCGAATTTTGTATTCTTCAAATGGCCCGATCACCGGCTTGGAATGTTCTAAATGTCAGCATGGCGTTCAATTTATAATTTGGTTTCCATTTAATATGTCAGTGTGTTTTTAAAGGCTTTTCCTAATCAAATATCGACAACGGACAGTTCAAATTGGACAATGCCAGTTTAAATGTTGACAGGCGAGAATTCAAATTAAAAAATGAGTTGTTCTGATAAACAGATGATGTACACAAAGCATTCAAATACTAACAATAGGCAGATTCTCTATTCGTAAAACTGTTAGGCGTATATGCATATAGCTTTTTTCAATAGTAACATTTAATATTTACATGATCACTAAATTTATTATGCAATTTGATATGCATATAACTTTTTCAATCTTCTATATAAATGCTATTTTAGTCGAATTGTTAACTTCCCAAAACTGTATTACTAAAAAGCGTGTGAGTGTTTTAAGCTCATCACTTTCGCTTTTGTGATTCTGTCCTGCTTTTCTCCTTTTTGATTGTCGTTATTTGTGTTATTCTCACAAATAAATATAAACTAAATTCAACTTTAATTTTCGAAATAATATATTACAATAAGTAGAACATTTAATCTTTTTTAATAGTATTACTTAATATGATTTTAATGTTTTATACATTATTGTGTTTTTATGTATGTATCTAGATATAATGTCTCCAATGAATTGTTTAATTTATTTGGTTAGATTTATAGATTCATGGTAAACGAATGCGTCCTAATTGATGTGTCCCCGCCGCATTTGATATGGCCTTGTCAACATTTGATCTGACGAAATGCACGTTTTTAAATTTGAATTCTCGACTGTCGACATTTAAACTGACATCGCTAAATTTGAACTGTTCGGTATCAATATTTGATTGGGAAAACCAATATTAAGAAAGGCAAGTCAAAATCATTTTAAATACATTATGCCGGAAAGAAATCTCGCATTTCCCTCATTTTTATTTCCCAGTTGTAATAGCTAAACAAGTTTAAATAGACCGTTCTCGGTTTAATCTCTTTCAGCATCATAACGCGATTCAGAACAAGGCGTCAGATGGCAACTACGAACTATTTCGACGACGGAGTATCGCTCGTCGCATGTCCATAACCATGCCCAACTCAACAAACAACAACAATAACCCAGCCCTAGCAACCACCCCATCAACGCCACCTTCACACAGCCATTGGATCAAAGTTGTGGATGGTGTCTGCAGAGGTATCTCTCCGGGAGAGTCACAAGCAACCAGCACAAGCATCTCAGTAGCAGGACTAACGCGCTCAAGAGGTGCCGGTAGTCGTCAACTCTTACCTTCCATATTGCAACAAAAGGTGGCGGCTGTAGGTTCAAATGACTGCTAACTTCACAGCAAAGACTGTTGTTTACACCTCTGTTTTTCAGTTCATCTTATCCTCCTTTTCGTATGTATAATGCTTTCTATTATTATTATTATTATTATTATCGATTTATTTTGTATGTAAAACTAATTTTCTAAGGACTATTTGCGGTTCTTTACTTTTGAAATATTTTTACAAAAGTCTGATGTAATGTTCTTTTTGTGCTGTATATATTGTTATCAATACCGGGTGGGTGTACACAGTTCCCAATTAAACATTTTATTTTTGTTTAAAGAGATATTGTGCTATTTTTATATTATGCACTTTTCGACTAATTTGATTTAGACAGCCGCTTTTTTGTTGGTCATAGTTTTAAAAAGTAAAAATTCCTTTATTTATTAACATTGCTATTCTAAATAGTCATTTATAGTGATCTACCATAAATATCTGAATTATATATATATATATATGTTTTCATGGAGTAAGTATTCCTAATAAAGATTATAAATATATTCTTAAAGTACATTTAATTGTACATGTTATCCATTATAATATTCAAAT
>JAYRBW010018773.1:0-12802 GCA_036023295.1 Invenusta paracnida | reverse complement strand
TCCACCCCCGGATTCCCCTACTCTTGTTACCTCTGCCCTCGAACCTACCAGATCCCGAAAGAAGAAATTCGAAAGAAGAAGGAAGACGAATGCCCGTCACATAATTGGAGCACAATCCTGTTACAAGCCTTTATCGCAGAGGCGCGGCCAATTACCGAGGCCACTATGGAACCCGTCCGGAACCAACTTCTCGCAGCAAAAGCTCGATTTGGTACCAACCCATGGTACCACACGCTCATGAGGTTTCTCTTCCAGGCGGGCCATCACATCTCTCGGTCATCTCAACCCTCCCTCGACCCGGTAGAAGCCGCCGTACTCCAACGCATCCTGTTCGTCTGCGATACCCCCTACTCCATTACTACTTTTATGCCTGTGTCGCCCCCACAACCCTCTACCCCTGCCTTCCAGAGACCCTGTTCTTCATCGTCTATAAGAACTCCCATTTCTGTCTGTACGGAACCCACCGCCCTAGCCCCAGACACGGAAACCCCACCAATGGCCATGGACACGGAAGGCGAGGAGAGCTCTTCCTGGCAGGTCCCGTCCAGCATCCCCTCTCAACATTCCGACACCTAAAGCCGAACCTCTAGCCTCACCATATCCCACGTGCTGGCTCCTTTTGTCCCAATCACACGTATTAAATCCCGGCCTCCCTCTATCATTCAAGACACTATTCCCCCATCGACCCCCGACTCAGGCCCATCCACCTCAGCAATGTCACCTCTAGAACCCCAGCTCACAATCGCTGAATGGTTGGCGCTTCTCCCACCTTCTCCTCGGTGGCCGTATCCTATGACACCTCAGGATTTACGACACCAGGAGGCGATACGTGCGGTTAACGCAACGTCGCAGACAGGTTGGCCCCTTATTTCCTTTATCGAGAACCCTACCCCTAATGCACGAGGCCAAGCATACGTGCTGTCTCCCCTAGCGTTAGAAAGGCTGGACAACGTACCTAACAAGTACGTTGACAACCTTTGCCATCTGGACCGCCTACTAGCTGCCAACAACAACGACGCAGAGACCCTATTTATCCCCATCCACCCCAATCGCCCTCAATACGCTGGATGTGTCTGATCCCTAACGAACGAGGCCCACTGAAACATCGACCTCCAACGACACCCCACCATCTCTATCTTCGAACCCGTACTATTTTCAGTAGGAGTGCATCCCCGTAAGGCCACTTTATATGACAATAATCTCCCCTTTCTTGAGCCTAGCTATTTTCGTGGAAAGAAAATCGGACTCGGAGAACTCGGCCTGGACCTCCACTGCACCGTTCCCTAAGCCATCCAGATCGCGACCCTGAAGCAGCAACTTCGGCGAAGACCGACGGGTATCCCGCTAGTACTCCACCTTCGTCCCAAAGGCAAAGACTACCGCACCGTCGATTCCCTCTTCTTAGACACCTTCTGGGACGTATTCCACGCATCTCGCAAACCACTTCGAGGCCTTAACCATCCCCCAGAACTTCCTCGACTCTATCTCTACGCCTATCAAGGTCCACCATCTCGTCTCGCTTTCTGGAAGCTACGTTACCCCTATATAACTTTTGGACTCACCAATCCCCACTCCTACACTGGCGCTACCCGTTCAGCAGTAGCCCTGATGCAACCCACGGACTTCGTCTTTGAGACCGACGCACCCTACTTTAACAAAGACAGTCCATCCAATCCCTTTCATATCCCGGATTACATCAATCAGGTGGAACTAAAATCAAAATAACCATTTACTACGAGCTCCCGACAGGTCGTGTCGCTCTCGTCTATTCACTTTTATCTCGACTACCAGACTCTGTCAATTATCCTTTACGGAAGTATCTTTATCCTCTAATCACGGCCAAGAGCCATTGTATTTCTCAATATACCAAAGGAGTGTGAACGTGGAGATTTGACTTGTTTCCTGACTTCCTACTTTATGTAACAGAATAGGCATTACCTCGTGCTAATCAAGTAAACTACAAACCTACTCGTTACAGTCGTCGGAAGACATATTTTGAATTAGCGCGATAGCTTTTGCTTTAAACCGGTAGCTTTCGCTTTGCTAGTGTAGCAAAAGGTTTATTTATATGAAAATTAGCAAATGCTTTTACTTGAATCGAAAGCTAAATAGCTTTTACTAAATAATGAAGCAACTTTAGCAAATTTTTTTATTCATACGACCCCATTAATTTAGAAAATCAGTTTTCTAATGTCAGGGAAACGTAGCAGGGAGACCGAGGTGGAACATGCCACTCCCTCCATTTTTTCATATGGTGCCTATTGATTAAAATCACGTTTTAAAAGGGTGCATTTTTCATTGCTAAATCATGGACTCCTAATTTAACTGGACAATTGTAGCTGAAAAAAGATTAGACAAGTTCAGGTGATAAACTGAGTTAAAATACATTACAGATATTTTAGACAAATTTGGATGCAGTCTTCTCTAACTTCTGAAGTAAGCCACCAGTAGATTTGAAATTAGCAACACTTTTCATTCATATTACTCAATAAATGAGAGTGATATTTGAGAGCCAGTTACAGATTGACAAACATTTTGCTGCGTTGATATTATAGAGAGGGGGAGATAGAGCTCAGTAAAAATTTCTTTATAACTATGAAGAATAAGGAATTATTTAAAAACGTAGGCGACAACCCTGGACAATTTTAAAAGAGGAATTCATTGATTCTATTTCTGTCTTAATTAAACAACCCAAATTAAACTCTGTGAAAGTAAGCTAGCTAACATATTTATTATATGTATTTAATTGAAACGATTTTATAAGATAACAACTAATTTATTTATTGTTTTCACTGCATGTATATTTCATAATAACATAAATTATTTATATTATTTATGGTGCCCAAACTAATCGAGTAGTCGGGTCACTATTAAGTTATATATATATATTACAACCGAGTTAATACTACAATCTCTGGCTGAAGTCAAAATGTAGCTTTAAAATTTAAACTTATTTGCTGGAATGCCAGCTTCCACTTTATTATCAATTGGTGGAACCAAGTGTTCCGTCTTGCGTGCGTGATTGAGTTAGGGCTCTGCGGCTCTATTCCTCTGTACAGCGTTCCTCGATTTTCAACGTGATCAAGATTTTGAAGTTAACTCTGCCAAGTCCAGCAACGAATGTTGTCGCGAACGCTCGTTTTCTTTTAAAGACATATACCTATTTGTGTTCGACAATGTCGCAGCAGAGATTGAATCACATCTCAGTATTAAATATACATGCTGATCGTACGAAATTAATGTCTGTTGAAAGAGTGATCACAGAAATTTGTACGCTAAGTAAATACAAAACTAAAGTATATTTCTACAATACTAAACTTTTTGTTTAACTGATTTTATATCCAGCATTTCTTTAAAAAAAATCTTTGTCTTACATTTCTTCTTATAAAAACATTTAGCTACAGTTGTTGATTTCTACAAAAACTCTCTTCTTATTATAAGAACACATTATATAGCACACTATATTTTATTCTTAATGCGCAATATTTGTCACATCATCTGACAAATTACATATTATACAATATAAAACTATCATGTACATAGAAACAAATCTATTCTGAAACATGTTAATAAGTAATATTTCATGTTACCAACTAGCATATAAATAAATAGGTACGTCTTAATAAGTACTCAATTAACTGTACAAATTTAACTTTTAAGATACCTACCATTTTTATAAATATAATTTAGGTACTCAATTATTAGTTGTGTTGTCTAATTTCAATATTATTAGTGATTTTGATATTTCTGATTTTCTGAAAGGTTCTTACTATATTTGCTATTTCTTACTAATACATGACTGGTATTTGTTTTCCTTTACAGCTGTACTTATATAGTGAATAATAATGTTCGTAAATACATACACCTGTATCATGTTCATAATGCATTATTACCTACGTAATAAATTAGTTCAAACTGTGCTATATTTTTTTCATAATTATTTATAATGCTACTTATGAATAGGTATGTCTTTTAAAGCGCGTGCCCACCAAATTTCCTTTGGGTTCGAGGTCTCTGAATGTACAATCCATCGCAAGCTGGTCGACTTTTGTGGTCATTTGATTTTCTACTTTATTCTTTCTCAATATTATATAATTTATAAGAATGTAGAAATAATCAAATTCCGAATATTTTAATAGCATTTTATTAAATCTGTGTATAATTTTATTGCTAGTATAACGTTCTTTTGAAGTTATCATATACCTTTTTGCTGTAATAATTGGTATTGAATTTGTTTTGTATATATTTCATATGTTCTAACACGCCCTATTGGAATTTTTGAAAATTCAGTTTTAATCCACGGGCCGGTTGCACAAAGATATTTAAATATTTAGTTAATTTCCTACATAACTAAGGTAGTTAACAGAATACTTTTTTAAAATAACTGCGTTCCACAAAATTAATTAACGTTATAGTCAACGAAAAATTAATTATTTATTTAATTGAATAGTTCAATATTTCTCGGTGTTTTAATAATTCAATTTGTATTTTTTCTTGGCAAATTTTGATTTAAAAATACAATACAAAAATATTAGCTATTACTCAAAATGAGAAAACAAGCTGCCACGTTTTCAGAAGACGATAAAGAAAATTATTATACTGCAGTCAGTACAATTGTATGTGTACCAATAATAATATTTTATTTTAAAATTTCTTCCAATATGTCTCAATCAAAGAGATCGAAAGAAGCAATGTGGGATAAAATAGCTGCCAAAATTTCTTCACCAGAGAAAAAAGCGTGCTGAAGAAACATAATTAAAATGGAGCCACATGAAGCTAGAAACCAAAAGGAAAGCTGTTTTCTTTTAGAACAAATTCAGAAAATCAGGCGGTGGAAAATGCATTGCTTAATAGCTACTTTTTCGAATAATGAGGAAATAATTATTGGAATTACAGGGTAGGCTTCCAAAAGCCGAATCGGGGAAGGTCGTGTACACAGATGTTTGCAGTACCTCCACCAGAAATATTTGTCCCACTTCGCCAAAATATATTCATACGTACCATATTTGCACCATGCACAAACTGAACCAATAATAATCCATTTTGCTCATCTGTGTCAACTCAGAAAACAATTAAAATTTTCAAAATGTTTACTCGATTCTCTACAATTAAACTAAATAATGGATTTGACAAGAAATTATAGATTATTACTCTCATCGTTGGAGATAAAAAAAATATACTTTTAATTAGTGAAACAAGTCTAGCGTTTAGCAAAGTACATATTATACATATATTTTGAAATTAAACAATTATTAATATATAATTAATAGCTACCTATCTATTTAATAAATGTTTAAAAAGTCTATAATTGAAATTTTGAAATAAATTAAATATTGACACTTAAAGTAATATTTGGGATGTATATGTATACCAACCAATACCTATCAATTTTCAAATTAATACGTGTATTGTCCAAAGTAAGTTACTTCAACTGTACATTTTATATATTGAATAAAACAAATCCCTTTCAATATTTTCTAATTTTCTAATTTGATTTTTTGATTTTCAATTAATCCACTTCAAACCAAAGAAAGAAACTAAACATTATATAGCTTAAGAATAAATTATCATATAGTTGTAAGAACAAATACAGTTAGTTTAGTATCTCGGTTGCATCATTGATGATAAACCCAACTGGACTGCCCATACTGACTATAAAGAACAAAATCATAAAGAAGATTACTTTTAAAACTAAGATATATGGGATACCAGTAATTCTACCAGTCCACAACATAGTTAAATTAGACTAGGCAGGCGGACCGGGTCAGGCATTCGGGCCATGGTCTGACCACTTTTTAGGCCAAGCTATATTTAAAAAAAAACCCTGAGAAACAGCCAAAAATGATGTAATTTTATAAGGAAGGGACGTCCAGAGTAGCGCTCCTTTTGACTTTATGGTGCCTTTTGAAATAAAGTTTAATAACACGAAAACACCTCGTCATATTAGGGCGCACACTGCAAATCTAGCCTACTAGAACGAATGATATCTACCTATGCATATGATGATATGAACATGCACCTACGAATTTTTTGACTTATGAATTATGTGTATCCTAACGTATCTACTGTAATACAAGATTTGTCACCTTACCTTTCGGACATACTTAATCCATACGGCAGCGGTGCCAACATTCCGTCATTATTACGTACCCAAAATTGTTTTTTGTTTCCAGTATATGCTTTAATACAAATAAAGAGGGAGACTCTCTCCCTTAATAAATCAGTATGATGGTAAATAAATGTGAACTTTTATTCTTATCCGCAGGAAGTCACATATAAATAGGAAAAGAATAATGAAATATATAGTAAAGTACAATTTAATATAAGTACCTATTAATTGTTCTAATATATTTCGATATTGACTTCTTGCATTTTTTGTTTGTTCATGGAGCAATTAGGCCTGGGGCACACATGACATGGGTACATAGAAGGTGAAATAGATAGTTGGGGAACAAAGGCAAAATGCTGCCACCCCATACCCCATCCACACCCGAAAAGATTGATTTTATGTGCGTTTAGATATTACTATATGTAATGTAAAATGTCATTTTTGGCGTTCCACCCAATAATGGCCTGACCACTTTTTGAGTGCTTCCGACGGGTATCAGTTGTTAAAAAGTAGTACAATTATTATTGAAAGACCACTTAAATTAGTATGAAGGGATTAAAAAAATAGAAATTTTGTTATGAGAGAAAATTCCAAGTGAAAAAATTGTTGATTGCCCAACCCATAGAGCCCAACCCAAACTCTATGGCCCAACCACTATAAATTAGTATTTGCCACCGTTGATCCAACGAAAGTTTGCAGGTTTTTATCGCATTTCCAAACTATTTTCCAACATTTTACCACCTAAATACTTACTGCTAGGTAAATTAACCAACCAAAAGTCAACAAATGTATTGACCCCCATTAATCACCCACTATCCAACCTTGAAGCCACCCATTAACCAACATTTTACCACCACTATAGAAATATTAACTACATCAAATTATAATGTTGTCAATATATACATACGCCACTGAACAATCAATATTAGATCGATGGCAATGGGAATCTAACCCAAAAAGACAACATTACAGCATGAAAACCCAAAGTGCAAAAGAGTAATCACCCAGTTAGAAAAGCTAATTGTGAATGATCAGGAAAAATGTTCCAATAATACAGAAATATGAAAAATAACAAATCAATATTACAGTAAGAATACTGTCGAGAAAGATTAATTTCTGTGATTTATAAGTCCAACCCAGTCACAGCATTACAGAATACACTTAAAGTTGGACAAAAGGGACAATTAACCCCAAGGTAACATTAAAATAGTCCATAATCACACATCCTTCTGTCTACCTGTACAAAAGACAGAAATTGAGATGATAATATAGCTTTCAATTTGACATTTAATATTCATGAAACAATCTCTATATTGAAATATAAACATAGCTACCTACTCATATATAAATAATGCAAGTACAATAATTAAAACAATACAATGCCATCATTAGAATATACCCTGGACTGATAGTGAATTGAGACAAAAAATAGATCACTTGACATAAATGTCAACATGGTCAAATTTATGTAATACCTATAATCGCAAATCTCTTAAAGGCAGATAAAATATGAAATTGTTAATGGCGTGGTTACAAAAAATTCACCTGAAATAACCTAATAAATAAAGTGAACAATATACAAATCATAAATGTTGCTTACCATCAGCCACTTTACGCCTTGACACGAAGGCCCCGTATACCTCAGTCCAACCGAACTTGTTTCACCCTTCAATATCCTCCAGGTAAGAACTATAATCCAAACTATCCTCGCTAACAATATCTTCACATACAAGAACAAATTCTTTCAACAAATAAGCGGCCTACCCATGGGCAGCAGCTTATCGGGCCTTTTTGCAATCCTTTTCAAGCACAAACTTGAATGGAACGTACTCTCCACAATCAACTCATACTCTATCTACATGAGGTACGTAGATGACACTTTCTGAATGACTAGATCAAAACCAGAAACCGACATCATCTTCGGGAGACTTAACCATGAACACCCCAATATTAAATTCGAAATAGAATACCCTAACAATACCAATGCATTATCGCTCCTGGATTTCGAACTCAAAGCCACACCAGAAGGAAAAATAACCCCACGCAATTTTAACAGAAGACGGCCAAGAAAGACATAATCTCCCACTACAACTCAGCTCTACCGACAGCAACTAAATTGAACATAGCTATTCAAACGAAGCAAACAGAAGAAGAAGTCAATGCACTAATCCAGCGAAAGCGGAAATGGGGTAGCCCCGTACTGGCAGGTAAGAAAGTGGCACGCAGCAGTAGCCTGGGAAAAGGCCCAAAGACTACCCCTTGGACACCCTAGACACAAGGCGGCCACTGGGTCTACGAGACATCAACTTGAAAGGGAGAGCTGGAGGCACCTCGCCAAGACCATATGCGCAGATGCCGGCCTTTTCAGACCAACAGGACCCCTACATGAAATCCGAGGGACTCACCCAACTGGACAGCCAAACCATACCTAGACGGGAAATCGTCCAAAGCGAACAGCCCAGCCGAACTGAAGCTCGACGCAATCACGACGATCAACAAATGGAATGTCCAGTACACCATCTACACAGCTGGCTCAGCAAACAACGGTACCACAGAGGGAGGCAGCGCCGCGGTAGTGGCCAGAAAGAGCGCTGAAGATCACAGTGATCAGAAGAAAAGGAGCCCCGAGATTATCCTCCTTCGAGACGGAAGTTGGGGCGCTCAACTTAGCAATCGAATGGATCTGGGAAAGGAAAGACGACCAATCCCTGGACAACACCCTCATCTGTACGGACAGCCAAGCCCTTATACTCAGAACACTCTCTGTGGATGGAGATCTTCGGAGGTCGCCCCTGGTAGAGCTGGCCCGAGCACTGTGAGGGTGTTACTGTATGCCCGCCGGTCTCACCTTATCCAACGACAGGGGAAGCATCAGCGGTGACACTTCGGCCCCAGCAGCAGCAGCAGCGACCTCTCCCGCATCCAGTGCCTCCACGTCGGCGCGAGAGGGACTCACCCTATCTGGGTGGGACCAAACTGGATTCTCTGGCCTCTCACCCTGGCACGGGCCCGTGGCTCGGCTGGGTTGGGGGCTCCCCCCGATCGTCCTCTCCTGGGAAGGTCGGCCCTGTCTTCCACCAGGTTCGTATGTGTATGTTGTGCCCCTCCCCTGCATGTTGTACTTTATCGTTGCTTCCCGCTTTTCCCCCGCCTCCCCCTGCATGTTTGTGTTTCCGTGTGCTTGCTCCCCCCCTCCCCCCTGCTTCGCTGGCTGGCTTCCGTATGTTTGGAGTATGTTTGCGGGTGCTGTGGTACCTGTGGTATGCCTGTGGTGTGGTGCTTGCTTGGCTTTTTGCTTTGTTCTGCGCGCTTGCTTTTTTGTTCTCCCCTCCCGCTTTTACTGCATGTTGCTCCTCCCACCCTCCCCCTGCCCAACCCGTCTGTGTTTTTAGGTAGTGAGGGCGATATCCCAGCGTTCGACCCTCACTTTCTTCTTCTAGCTGGGAACATTGAATCAAACCCGGGACCTCCGACCTACCCCTGCGGAGACTGTCAGGCAGCGGTCACCTACAGAGGCCTTTCAGTCAGATGCTCGTCTTGCCTGGTGTGGTTTCACCAGATCTGTTCAGGCCTGTCCACCAAAGCCACCCGCTCTCTCAAGAAGGATCACCAGTGGTCTTGCCAAGGGTGCGTCACTCCTCCTACCACCAGTGACGCACAGACGAGAAACCCGCTCACCGCTCCGTCAGGGGCCACGGCCGCAGATCCGCCGACCGAGCTGATAGTCGATCGTACCGTAGCTCCCGCCCCCTTCCGTCCGCCTCCCCCGTCGCGCTCCGCTCGCCCTGTCACCCGCAGCGCCAACCGTGCCGGCCCGCAAGCCCTCGCCAACGCCCTGGCCAGACCTCCCCCCGATCAGTCGGATTTGTGCTGCGCCTGCCAAGGACGCCTGACCTCAACAGCTGTTACTTGCCACCGTTGCAGTCGCAAAGCCCACAGACAGACCCACTGTAGCGGCTGGGGACGTGGACACACCGCTGAGGACATTTGGACTTGCCGAAGGTGCGCCAATGGGGAAGACACGATCTCTCCCAACATCCAACCTTCTCGGAACGCCACCTGCTGTGTCTGCAAGACCGCTCTCCGTTCAGCGGCCAGCATCACGTGTTCCAGCTGCGGAGGAAGATCCCATAGACAAGAGAGATGCAGCGGAAGACGCCGAGCCCAACAAAACAACCCCAACTGGATCTGCCCCACCTGCCTCGGACCCGTCATCGCCCAGGACATCCCAGCGAGGGAACCAACGTTGGCTGGAAGGCCGTTATTCCGTACTACGGGCGAAGCCGTGGAACACGTTAAAAGGGAACCCTGCGTTTGGTGTAAGAAGGGAGTGCCAGTAGTTAGGATCCCTCTCAAATGCTCCAGTTGCAAACGATCCTGCCACAAGAATAGCACGTGCAGTGGACTCAGCAGAGCGGAACAGGACATGCACATCAACGCGGGGTCCTACAGATGCGGACCTTGCACGACCAAGATAATGAACTGTGAGAACGAGCCCTCCACCAAGAACGAGTCCCACAAAGATTTCAAACCCAGACCGGAAATCAGAATCATGCAATGGAATTGCAATGGCATCCGGACCAGCATCGTTGAGCTCGAACACCTCCTACACGAATGGCAAATAGACGTCTGCCTCCTGCAGGAAACAAAGCTTCGACCCAGTGACAAGTCCCCGCTCATCCCAAAGTTCACCGTCATTAGGAAGGACCGCCCACCTAACAACACCGGTACCGTCACGATAGGAGGAGGTCTGATTACCCTCATCAAGGACGACATCCCGTTTAGCCGTCTGCCGCCCAACACCGATACTGATGGAAGAGGGTCGCTAGAAGAGCTCTCAGTGTGCATTCTGTCGAAGGGAGAAGGCCGCCTGCGCATTACTAACCTGTACTGCCCGCCAATCCGCAACATCCCTGGAGAAGCGCGCGTAGCAGGATTTGACCCGGCCTGCCTGCCCAAAGGAGATCAAGTCTTCATAGGAGGGGACCTGAACGCTCATGCGTCGCTTTGGGACCTGCAATCCCCTGAAGACAGGCTAGGAACTAACATCGAAGACTGGTGCGCAGATCACAACATGATACCTCTCAACGATGGAAGGGCTACCAGAGTCAACCCCGGAACTGGCGGACTCAGCACACCCGACCTGACCATCATGAAGTCGAAGTGGCTGGACAAGATCGAATGGGAGACCAGGCAAGACGTTGGGTCGGACCACGCGGCTATTAGAACGACCATCAAGCAGGAGATAGTATGTAGACAAACGGAGGAGGAACAAGTCCTCAGGTGGAATTGGAACAAAGCAGATTGGACAGCCTTCACTCAAGACATGGAAGAAAGCTGCGCCGGGCTTGACTGTAAGCAAGGCAATATCGACGAAGCGGTCAAATCCTTCACCGTTGCCATGATTGAAGCAGCATCACAACACGTGGGAAGAAGAAGGACACCGGGGAAGAAAAAGCCTTGGATGAGTAGGGAGGTGAAGGAAGCGTGCAAGGAAAGAAATAGGCTAAGAAGAAACATCAACGAGAACAGGGAGGCCTGGGTGGCTGCTTGCCGCAACACCCAGGAGGTGATCAGGAATGAGAAGGAGAGGAAATGGAGGGAATACGTCGAGGAACTAGACACGGACGCTGACATATCCTCAGTCTGGGGAGTCATGAGATCCCTTAGCGACGGGGTCACCCAAACCCCCAAGAATGAAGCCCTCCACTACAAAGGCAAATCCATCACCGGTGACACAGCAAAAGCGAATGCATTCATGGCGGAGTATGCGGCAGTGAGCAGGTACCCTCTTAGTAAGGAAGACCGGAGTGAACACAGGGAAGTCAGAAAACTCCTCCGAACCCAGTACGCTAAGGAAGAAAGCTGCACCCCCTTCAGCATCCTGGAACTCGACAAAGCCATCAAACAGATGAGAGCCAAGGGGGCCGCGGGCGATGACGAAGCAGAACCACGCTTCATCCAGAAACTGGGCCCAACAGCTAAGAAGTATCTACTTGATTGTCTCAACCGCTCCTGGGAGGAATGCTACTGTCCACAGGAGTGGCGCAACGCCACCATCATCCCTCTCCTCAAACCGAATAAACCAGCTGGAACAATCGACTCTTACCGGCCTGTCTCCCTCACCTCCTGCATAGGGAAAACTCTAGAAAGGCTCATAGCCTGTAGACTCCAGCACATAGCCGAGGAAAACAAGATGCTGAATGACAACCAAGCTGGGTTCAGAAAACTCAGGTCCTGCGAAGACCAGGTCCTCCGCCTCACCCAATCAATAGACGACGGCTTCCAAGAACGCATGCGTACGGTCCTTGCGTTACTCGATTTCTCCAAGGCGTATGACACAGTCTGGAGAGCCAGACTCCTCAGCGTCCTTCTGCAGAAAGGAGTCCCTATCCACTTTGTTAAATGGGTAGACGCCTTCCTGCGCAACCGCCAGGCACGAGTCCGTTGGAACGGGACTAAAGGAAAGAGACGCCCCCTCAACCAAGGGCTCCTCCAAGAATCAGTCCTCTCACCTCTTCTGTTTCTTTTCTACATCGACCCCCTCGAGAAGGAGATACCAGATGACGTGGAAGCATCCTTATACGCAGACGATGTAGCGGTGTGGGCGAAGAACAAAGATAAGACCAAAGCCGCCCGTAGGATCCAGAAGACAGTCAATAGAATAGCCACCCGGAGCAGTAAGGCTAAACT
>JAYRBW010018762.1:0-12803 GCA_036023295.1 Invenusta paracnida | reverse complement strand
ATTTTCCAGAATGTAACTGTACATCATGCGGTCTGTTGTCGCTTTGTAGAAGTCTTCATCAACTTGATGACAAAATATAATTCGGTCCTTATCCTTGATCAACTCGGTATCAACGATCCAGTTTTCATAGAAGCAACCACACCTTTTCATAACTAATTTCTGTTTATACAGCTCGTAACCATCGTTTGATGTGTAGCTGAACTTCTTCTTCTCGAATGGCGGATTGATACTAATCACGAGCAGAAGTTCCAGTATTTTTGGTTTGACTTCGCAGGTCCCATCCGGTATATTCAATTCCACTCTTTTTTGCATATTGATGCCAATATGTGTTTCAGCCGCGATCTGCGCGATTGTGTAGTCTTCAAAAAAGGCCGGTCGAGTATCTTTAGCGTGGATGTTTACCTCATAGCCCATCGTTTTCTCCCCCTGCAATGGAGACCAATCGAGGAATGTAGCAAGTAATTAACTATTAAATTTGTTTTTAAATTTAAGTTATACAATAATTAAACACGAAACAAAATTGATTTTTAAAATCGAAATTAAAAAATTAACCTTAAACATGAAATAAAAAATCAATTAATAAAATTAAAGCAACATTAGCAATTAAAATTAAACATATTATTCTAATCAGTAATGCGTCATGTTTATTTATTTTTGATACGGGATATTATTTTTTTACCATTGATTTGTAAATATTATAGTATTTTTATAACGAAAATATATTGGGATTTTGTTGAATTTTATAAACAGAACAAAAAATTGGAGAATACTAATAAGGATAAATTCTTAAATTTGACACATTTGAATACGTTTAATCGGTAGAATTTGTAAAAGACAAGGATGTACGCTGTACACTTGACAGAATACAATTATAAATTTATACACATTCCCTCAATATACAATATATCACTCTTACCATTTTTGAGCCTGTAAAAATGGAAATAGAACCACGGAAACCCAATTTCACTTTGAGACCTCCATCCGGACCAGAAACTCGCAACTTTCTCTCTGTTGGTTGAAACGTGAAACACAGATAACGTTCGGGATCCTTGTACACGGTGAAGTTCAGGAAGCTGCACTTCTCATTCTGATAAACACAGTCGATCACGTGATCCTGGGGATTCTTGTACACATCGTAGTCGAAGGCAACGGCACGAAAAGATCTCTCCGAGTTAGTGCGATATGCCTCGAGAGAAAGATTATAGCGAGCGACGGCCTTCCAAAACCGCGCACCACCACCGAATCTGTGGTACGATTTTTTGTCATTCTTGTACATATCGAAGACCTTTTTCGAGAAACTGAACGTGGGACAGAAAGTGACATCGGGAAATTCAAAGCTGTTGACTACGGGTCTGACGTTGATCCATTTTGAGTAGCTGGTGTACTGGTTGAACAGATAATAGAAATGGTAGGATACTCCCGAGAATGCAGCCAAAGTGATGACAATCCAGAGTAAACGACGAGGCCATCCTTTCGAGCCTGAGATTCGTGAGAATCCATGTGCCGAGGTTGTCTCGAAGAACTCTGTGATCACTTCAGCCGTTGACATTCTTTTCTTGTTATTTTGTTTTGAATAGAATAACCTGTGTTATTATCTGAATGGAGCTTCGCTTTCACAGGATTTATAATAAGTATTCATACACTCTCTGTTTGGGAGATAAATACTGACATTTAACTGAATGCTGGTATAATTGCAACATGGTTTTAATTGGGTGTCGTTATAGATGATAACGAATTTATTTCAAACACACTGTAATAGAAAAATATTTTGATATCCATGAGACAATGATTGCATCTGCACTAGCTGAGTTCTATTATGAAATTAAAATTATCAGTATAACATAATATAATAAATGTTTGTTTAATTTTCGCATCAATTTGCGCAATTAGATAACTGAGAGAGCCTTTTAGAAACTAAATAATGATGTCCATCAATTTGGGAAACAAATTATGTACAATTAAACTTTTGATATTTGACTACTCCATATATACCAGACAAAGTATGCTATGGTACATACATATACATACATACTATTTATATTTACAGGACATAAACTTATACACAAATGCGCCCTCTCTTTTGTAACAATGTATTATATCGATATGTTGAAAATATCACGTAAATAAAGTAATATACCACATACTGAACTCTATTTGCAAAAAAGAATTAACGATTTAGTTTAGTTTTATATATATTTCAAAACGATGGTTCGACCCTGTTCAATTATTATGTTATAAAATACAATTAAAATAAATGCAACCGCTGTCTTCTAGTATCTTCATCTGCGCTACATTCAAGTGAGCTAGTTTATGAGGTCAGTCACATTTCGATAACTATTTATGACTTACCATTAAATATATACACTTGTGTCACTGTGTTTTGCATACTTAATATTCATTGCCAAAAGGATGCTCTTATTTATAATCGTTGAGATTATTTATATTGTAATTATATAATTCTCTATATATTTGAAGCCAAACAAATTTAACGATTTTTTTAAAATTGTTATCTATATATGGAATGAGTAACTAATATATTTGATAGTCAATATTCGTTAAATGTTGATGGAACATAATTAGTGCTGTTAGATAATTAATGTTGTCCAAAATGAGGATAATTAAGTCTGCCTTTGCGTCAATATCGATACAATTATCTGTCAAAATTATTTTTAAAAATGAATGAATTCACGCGAGTTGATTGCTTCAATAATATTGTTTATGTGGTATTAAAGTAAGTTTATTTAGTAAAACAATCAATACTATGCATTTAATTCATTTTAAATTAAATCAGACAGATGCTTAAGTATATATTTAATAAATGAAATAAACAGCGATTAAAATAAAGTTATATAAACCTAAATTCATAAGTTTCATAAATAATTTTGGAATATATTAGCTACTTCGAATACACTAATAAATTATTATAGATGAGTTATAGATATTATATAATATTATGTATATTAGAGTTAATTATTTTATATATTATGTATACAATATTAAATATGTAAAAAGTTTACATATTGATTACATATGAACATATGGATACACATTGATTGACTAATATTATCACTTTTGTGGTATTTAAGTAACTTTATTTAGAAAAACATTTGTTATTACTATATTTGTTTCAATTTTAAATTAGATCAGGCATTTAGTATAAATTTATTATATAAAAAAGCACAATGACAAAAAATAATGTTTTATAAACCAAAATTCATAAGATTCTTAAATATTCTTAAATAGCATACAAATTGTGTTCTTAAAACATACATAAATGCAATTTGATGTGTGATATACATGTATATTTACACATATTCGAGTTTTACCAGCTTATATATTAATTATGTTTACATGTATTATGGAGGCGTTCTTTGCAACGCCTCCAGTGTCCAATCTAACATCATGGACGAATATAACAACATCATCAATTGGTCTGCAGAATTCAACTTCGACCTGAACACCTAAAAGAGTAAAACCTTGTTTATTAAAAGAAGCGTCGTGGCCAGACCCATCGACATTCCCGAAGTCGCCCTAGTTCACAACACCAAAATTCTGAGATTCTACTTGAGCGACGACACTTTGTTTAATGTCCATATCGACTCATTAATCGCTACAGTATCTAAACGTATGTACGCTCTACGTGTCCTTCGATCACACCTCAACAATTCAGAGTTACGGCTTCATCTACTTCGGCATCATGAGGTCCGTCTTAGAATATGCGTCACCGCTATTTTCCAATCTACCTCTGTACCTACAATTAAGAATCGATCGTGTGCAGAACAGAGCTCACCACCTCATTTGCCGGTTTAAGATCACCGACCGTCCATGCTCTTGCACTAACTTCCCCACTCTATCTTCTCGTCGCATCCATGATGCCGACAAACTCTACCAAAAGATTCTACAAAACAACAACAATAAGCTATATCCACTTCTACCCCCGCACTGGGCGACCTACTCAACCTCCAACCAAAACAATTAGTTTCAGAAACTCCTTCATCCCCAGCTGCACTGCCAGGTTCAACAAGACACATATCTCCTGATATCTTTACTTATGTACTGATAACTATTTATTAAAACGTACTTTATTATTACATAAAATTCACCTACATATTTACCTAATGCACTTGTACACGATTCTCTATTGTACAACTTTTTCCAAAATATACAATTATTATTATTATTATTATTATTATTGTATCTCTTGAGCTTTGTAAGTGACAAATTATTTGCCAAGAATTCCAGCAAAGTTGATAGTAGAAATTCGTTGGAATTATCAATGCGCCTCTGTTGATGTAATTGTGGAAATCAATAATTTCTTGATCCTGAACAATTTCATCTGTGTCCTCATCCGCTTTGATTAATAAATGTTCACAGTGTGAACACGGTATTACCTTGACAATTGAGTGTGATATAAAGCCAGATATTTTGAATATTATTTGAAGATCTTTGGTTTCCGGGATGTCAAATACCTTTTCAGGTAAATTTTCATAGATAATCTGAGAGGCCAACTGAAGGTCTTTGACAGGCTGATGTCTAATTATTTGGGGTTTTAAATCGGTTGAAGAAACTTTGTGTGTTTCAACAAGGAAATGGTCTTGATTTTTCTTTCAGTATCAAGTATGTCCTTCGTTGAAATAAGGTATTTTTCCCCAGACATTTGGCGATACCACGAAAAACGACGTTCAATTGGGTAAAACTGTATCTGACCGAGAAGCACGTAGTTGAATCCATGTTGTCCGATAAGAGTCTTCGCCAACTCGACTAGAGCTAGGGTAGTGTGCCGAATAGCTTCGAAAGTCTCTTTGCTTAAACCCGGCTTTTCAGAAGTCTTTCATGTTGTCAGCATGTGCACAAACTCTTCCAACCATGGCAATTTAGGATCTGTGGTTGAGGTAACCGGATCCTTGTTCATATTCCGTTGGTGCTTTCCAATTGTGCTAGATTTCACATTTACAATGTCAATATATATTTTCGTATAGTTTCAAATACCATTGACGTTTCTTGAAAGCCATATATTGCAAGAGCTTGTATTGTGGTTTCGTGGAATATTGCATTGGACAACTTTGCGGAAACGTTTTGTATTTCTGTCGGACAGGGAAGTAAAACCTTGCCTGTCAGTTTGTATGCCACTTTCACCAGCTTTCCTTTTTCTGTGTATGAGGTATCTCGATAGGTAGGAGGCTAGTTATGCCACACCGAGTAATACATATATAGGTACTAACAAAGGAGCGTAGGGATAAATGTACACATAATATAGCCAATCAGAGTACAGCTAGGATTCCACACCTTCCAAGATTGAAATAAAATATTACATTTCCATGTTAGTGTACAGACATAGAAAATAAACACACATTGCATGCAATTATACATATAAATAGACACGTAGATTACCTATATAGAAATGATGCACATATCTTTGTACTAAACAATGAAATTACAGCAGAATAATATTATCTTGAACATATATTAGGATACATATCAAGTAGCAAGATTAATCATTATTATTTTAATATATAATTAAACAGAAATTATAAACAATCGGCAACAACTATTTCTTTCAAAATGGATGTAAGATAGATAAAAAGATAGGAAGCTTGTGAAGGCATTAAATTTGAAGCATTTAAAGTTCAAAGTAAATAATGTTATTTAATTGTTGTGAGAATGCATGAACAAATCAGATGCTACTCTAGTTCTGGTGGAGAGTCTAAGTGGGACTAGAGTCACCTCATTGCGATGTGTTGTATTCTCAGGAATGACTGTGAGAAGCTATGGTTTCGTCATATGCATTGTTGGCTCTGTCAATCGTATACGACATACGAGTTTTGGATAAATTGGACTTAATGTGAGATTGATGTTATTTACATTTTCGCTCTTTCATATCAATTTCGTAGGTGTATGTATAGTTCGAGCTGACATAATATGGTTCCTTCATGAAAGTAAGACTATTTGTGTTGTTTTTTTATGCGGCATTCTCGTCAATACCTATTATTATAGAGGTATGAGTAAAAGTCCCCTACCATGCCAACCGAAAGCCCCCACTACAGCACATCTGCATGATTAACATGTCATACTACTAATAGTAGTTATGTAGAAATAGACACCAGCATCCACCGCAGAGGGCAGTAGCCACACTTGAGACGCCGTTGGCAGACAATTTCGTTCTTCCTGACGGACTTAGCAGGCGCACCACGACGGGTACTGTTCATGGGCTCCAATTTGGGTAGTCTCTGAATTTTATAATGAAAGGTGGCCTAGGGGCCCTGGATCCTTAGTATTAGAGGCAAGCACGTTACTTCTACCCTACTGAGGCTCTTGTATTCGAACGAGAACCTTTTTTTCTGGGAGATATTCGCGTTTAGGGACTCGCTTCTGCGCATATTCTTTAGCAGAATTTCTTGTTTGATTAACCACCCTTCGATTAACCAACCACTCGTCGCAATCTTCTGTAGAACAGAAAGCTCGGTTCTAATTTCTCTGTTAAAAATACGATAATGAGAAGTTTCTCCAGTGATGTCATTCGGGGACGATCGGATATTTTGAAGAGCGATATCCAATGCTTTCTGGAAAGGATCATCTGATTCTCTTGTGTCGTATTTGCTTCAGTCTGCTTTTAATGTATGATTTTTTGGCTAATTTCATTTGGGGTTTTCGTGGGTTCGTATCCCATCCTCGTCGTCGCCATTTGTGGAATCTTAGACCGTAGTAGTATTAGTGAGAAGTCAAGTAGAAAATAATGCAATATTTGTTATTGTAAGTATACGAGCTATCTCTATAGGTAGGATTCTAGTTGTGTCGATAAGACATCAAGTAATACATAAACATAGCAGTGTAGGGATTTAGTGTACACACAATATAGCCAATCAGAGTACAGCTAGAATTCCACAAAACGTTATATCAAGAATATAGCAAAGGCATCTAAGAAATGCATAAAGAATTCAAATTTCACATGGGCGTATTTGCCTGTTTTTTTAAGTGGTCAATTTTAACAATGAAATGGTCTTTTTCAATAGGTATATATTATCAAAAACAAATACAAAAACACCGCAAAAATGAAAGTTAGGAAATGAGCGTATAGATAAAAAACGTATAACTAAAGTCCCATGTAATAGATAAATGTCCATCACTCTTTTAGAAAAATTTGCCCCCTTTTGCCTCTGCAGTTATATTTACCGGATTTTCTATACCCTCAAATCCAAATAGGAAGGCGGTATGGTGATCCAATGTGATCCAAATTTCCTAAAACTATCATTATACTATAGAAAATTTCTTATGATCGACTTTGTCATTATTAATAGGAATCATCCGTTGCCCTGGTGATAAGCCAGCTGTTTCAAGAACGCCTTCGGGTTAGGTAGTAATATTGACAGTTTTCTCCGATTTAATTTCATGGATATGGATCTGTTCTTCCTTACTGATTGTATTTGATTGAATTGACAAAGAACATCTCAACTAGACCCACTTCCCATTGATCACCTGGGACATCCAAGTTGATATTATTAGCCAGCTGCGTCTTATAGTGAGATGGAGTGTTTGTTTGGCCCTCCTCATGTACATTGCTCGGGCGAATAACGTAAAAGCCATCACTCTGATTAATATGGGACATCTTTCACACGAGTTAGTTAGGAATAGGGTATCCAAGTAGGCTTTTTGCGTGTATAACCTGTATAAGGGCTTGTTTATGCACACCAGTGCCGCGTGTGCGAATAACCTTATCAATACGATAGGTTTCATTACCTGTGCTCACTCTCTGCATCTCCTGCTCATAAAAGCTACCCTCCCCTATACTGCCAGACAGAGAACGCAGTGTATAGGTGACGGGGATGTACTTTGTATTGACAGCGTGAACTAGAAATTCTTCTTCACTCCAGTTGGGTACATAACCTTTTTCAAAGGTTTCTTTGTGTCTGGATATTCGTGGGAAGGGGAGAGGGGGAGGGAGTCTTTGTTCCAACGGTCCATTTTTCCTTACTACTAATACAACTACAGTAGCTACATATTGAGCTTTTATTTTGGAAAATAATTATCGTTTATTTATGCCAACTGCGATCTAAACCCTTTTCATTAATTAAATTGCTCTTTTATAGGTACAATGAATCCACTGTATCGACGATTTTCAAAATAATCCATGCTAATCATTTAAAGAGATTTATAGATTCTGTGCAAATTTCACTGCAGTCTTATTTATATATTTCCCGTCAATTATACACTTAATACCAGCTTTTTGGTCTCAAGAAATTCTTCCCTCAATATGGAACAATTTATCTTTTAGACCTTTCCGAAGAGGAAAGGAGTCGTCTCGTATGCACCTTAATAATGATCAGTAAATTAATCGATTTTGACTCTAAATAACTACATCGGAAACTTTTTTATACAATAGAAACAAATTAAACATTGTAATTTAATATTCGTTCACATAGTAAATGTCAAATTGTAGATTGTTATTACTGTCAATGCCTGACTGGTGAAAAAGTTCGGAATCTGACCACGGTGCTGTAAGTTTAGGTTTTTTATGAGATATACACGCAATCTTAATGATTGCACGCAAGATTGGTAAGCTTTATTTTTGTAGGTTGATCCTTACGCATACTTACGCATATGCCACCTATAACTTATCACGATAGAAATAAGAGTTAATAGAAATGAAAAAGCAAAATAAAATGATGTGCAGCTTCGCAGAGGGAGTAAAACCACTGACGTCCAATCACAAGAGAGAGAAATATCCCATGAATGTCATTCCATTAACAAACTATACCTATAAGAAAACCACTACAATAAGTTAAGCTATGTATTTTGTTTAAATTAGAATATAGCTCTGATTTTTTTTCATACTTCAGAAATGTAGATATTTAAATTTCGAATGATATAAAATTAATGTAAAATTATTACTCCGTAGCTAGTAAATTTGTAGCATAATCATTATTTATTCATCCCAGTTGTGCATAATAGTCTATAAGTAGCTTTGGAATTTCCTCTTTTAGCTGTGATTGACGCTTACATGCTGAATTTTGATGAGTCATCATAGCCGTGTCATTTCTATCAAACTCTCGCAGTCATACTATCCTAGGCCTCATAAGAGTTATCTTCAGTTTTATGTTAATTACAGTGTTTAAATAAAACACAATTGTAACTTTAAATATACGAATAGATTTCAAAATAATCACATTTGGATATAAGAAATACAAATATCAAACAAAATATCAAAACAAATATGTTTTCAGAAAAGAAGATTTATAATTTCTGCAAATTAAATACGTAAATTAAAACAATCTGAAACATTGGATGAATTATATATTGATCTGCAATATATTGTTACAAAAAAAAGTATTATGCAAGTTGTACAGCATCAATAATAATAAATAGATTAATTATGAAAATTTATCAGTGCATTTTTTTAATATTCAGTAATTTAGTTTTTATGTTAAAATTCCACCACCCATTCACCATTAATGAAATAGTGAAACAAATTGTATTTTAATAATAATTAATATCTATAAAGTAAGCTAATAATTTAAAATGCAAAGTACAATTTCATATTACTTTGAAAAGAACAGTAGCATTAAATATACGATAAGAATTTCAGTTAATATCCATAAAAATAATCTGAAATTTGTTTACTAATCAAATTGTATGTTCGGCAATGTTTTGCTTGGAGCTGCAATCTTTTTATTTGTATACATTATAAATAACTGAAATACACATATTCATATATGTAAATGTTTTTCAAATAATCAGCATACTTATTGCCAAGAATATGTTGATATGTATTCAGGTAATGTATGTATATATTATAGTAAGGTTCATGTATGGTTCATTATGTACAAAATACAATATTTCAATATGTGAAACAAAATAAATAAACACAAAATTTTGATTTTTGATCCATTATGTATTAATATTTATCTTGTTAGGATTTTTCTTGATTCCAAATTAATGATTCGTAGAAAGAAATTAATATACTTTTTGATTAAAAATCAGTACATTTTTAAATATGCAATGTGTGCGAAAATATGTTACCATTAATTAAGGAAAATACTGCATTGATATAATAATGATTAAAATGGAATTTTATAGTTGTATTGAAACTGTAACATTGGTTTATTGGCCTATATTTGAAATATAAAGCGATATAAACAATGAAATAATAATTTAAAAAAAGTTAACACTACATTAGTATTGCGAATTATATTCATAGAATAAAAACATTTAATTGACAAAAGTTGGTGTCATTCTAGAAATGTAAATGTAGGCTTTATTTTTCTTTATTGAAATGTAAATTGCAGTAGAAATAAATATAAGCTTCGAACTTTGCGAAATATTTTCTTAAACAGAAAAATAATGGTTTTTATATCAATATAATAATTACGGTGAATAAATTAGAAACACAATTATTATTTTTGAATTTGTATCATTAAAAATATAACATCTATTATAAATATCGAAATAAAAGGAGGGATGGAATGTTATTCACGCAATTTTGTTTGGTTGGCAACTATTGAATGACACTTTTGAGCTCCTCTATTTACGCTACATCTAGACCAATAAGGTTATCTGGCAAGTCCCACGTGATTCCTTATAACTAGCTGTTTCGTCGCATAAATAGCGAGTTATGTACATATATTGTACAACTAGCAACAGTGTCCAATTTATCGAATAATACTTGATAGCATACAACCAAACTCAACACACGAAAAGTATTGCATGCAAACTTATATCTCGATAAACTAGTAATCTTGTTGTTAAAAATCAATAATTATTATAATTCACAAAAGTTATATGATGAATCTGTGTTACGTAAACCTAAGAGAGATATAACCTAGTAGAGATATAATTTACTGAATCGATATAATGCGATTAATGTAGTTAACTACATGGACAGTAACAGAGTATTGATAGAGTATCGATTATTACTCTGTGAGATGAACAATCTAAGAAAGTCGATAGCGAATTTAATCGCCACGACCGTTGTGGCGCTGTTTTTTGATGCCCTGCTTGAGAGTGGAACGCTAAGACCGTCCTAGCTGTAGGAGCTCCACCAAATAACCGAGGAGCTCTTCAAAATTAGTTAAAAAAAATCTTAATAAAAATTAAAAGAGGGTTTAAAACTTAATTTAATTCAGTAATTATATTTATAGTTATTTAAAACATATATTTTATTCAATTATTATAAAGTTGGAAACCTAACTTCTTGAGTTAGGCCGGTTTTTGCATGTCATATTCCACCCTATGCTCGCATGCCTTGTGCGGCATTTAAGTATTGATTGCCTGGCAAGTTTATTGATTGCCTCTCTAGAGGAGAAAAACTAATAAAATTGAGGCGACAGAACACGAATCTTTACTATTGACTTTCTTAGATTGTAGATCTAGTAACTACTAAATCTTATTAATTCGTTGAAATATAATAGAATAGATTTTCTTCTGCTATGTCATATTATGTTGAGTGACAATAAAAATATTTACATAATATGAATAAATAAAATATCAATTTTATTTCTGTTATTCAACTTTGATTAGTCCTTTGAAATCATTTTCAACAGAAAGGTCTGACTCAGAATGTAGGTAGCTCGTACGTTTGAGGCCATTTGTGTTTTTTGAGTCTATAAGAGGAACATGATCCTCTTCAACTCTTCGCAGTTTGCTGTGCCATATTCCGTAGGAGAAGTAAATAATCAACCCTGCCAGGAAGGAAGTTTACAGAAAAGTATTAATAGTTAACTCAAAAAGACTAACAAACACTGCATAAAACTCTATGAAGGATGCTTTTAAAAGAACATTTCTGGCCAAACCTGAAATGCTATATTTGCAACATTCCCTTTTGATATTCGATGTTATGCAATAGACATTAATTGATTTTGCGATAATTATCTAATTCAATTATTGGCAACATAGAGTACATAAACATACCGTTTTTACTTTTATATTGCTTTCATATATATCGCGCTGCAAATTTTCGTTACTATCAAATTGTTCTATTTTATGCAATTATTTTGTAAATAGCTAAGCTATAACAGTAATAGTATTATAATATATTTTTATTAAATGAAATTTAAAAACACATATATTTAAGAAATTATAATATACGTGTAAGTTGCCTGTGAAATATAGGCTGTATCAAAAATAATACTCGTTTTATATAACTTATGTTTGAAATATGTCTGCTGTCGCTGCTCAAATTTGTATTATCGAAAGATTCAATAGAAATTGCAGAATGCATATGTCTGATGGAAACCCTGAGAAGAAAGTAAATGACTGCTACAGAAGTTTTAAGGGAATCTTTTGTCCACCATGAAGGTTGAGGAAGGATAAAAAGTGAAACATGAGTTGAATCAATGCTGTAAACCAGCAAATAATATAAGTTTCGAATTTTATAGTTGGAAGAATAGTCAATAAAGTGGGCGTATCCATCGATATGGTACAGCGAATAATGATTGCAGATATGGAAGTCAAATGGTTCAGAAGGAAGTGGTTGCCTTATACACTTGAAGGATGAAATTGCACAAATCGCAACAATTGCATTAATTACACTAATTGCACAAATCGTAATAATTGCATTAATTACACTAATTGCACAAATCGTAATAATTGCATTAGTTACACTAATTGCACAAATCGTAACAATTGCATTAATTACACTAATTACATTAATCACACTAATTGCATTAATTACACTAATTGCATTAATTACACTAATTGCATTAATTACACTAATTACATTAATTACACTAATTGCATTAATTACACTAATTGCATTAATTACACTAATTGCATTAATTACACTAATTGCATTAATTACACTAATTGCATTA
>JAYRBW010018751.1:0-12803 GCA_036023295.1 Invenusta paracnida | reverse complement strand
ATCTGAACAAGCCTATTATATATATCAGTCATCAGTTATTTAAGATCAAGTATGTATTAGACATTACGAAATATCAACGAAATATGAATATATTTAATAGAGTTCATTATTCTCTAATTTTAACTAACTATGAAAAAAAGTAAAACACGCTTTTCATTTAAAAAAATATATTCCTACATCTAGATAAAGAATTTGCCGAACTGTTTAGGTATATTGAATGTGTTTCATTGAAAAACAATTTGTTTGTAGAATTAACAGTTATTAATCTCAAAATGTATATTTCATTTTAGTTCAAAAGTTTTATAAATGTTTATTGTTTTTCACTATTGATGAAGAAGCTTTAAATAACTTAATACTTAATGAATAAAAGATACGATAACGTATTTTCAGTAAAAATATTAAATATTCGTATATTTATATTTTTTGAAATCTTTCATTGTCAATTCAATTATCAAATTGTTAAATATTGCTTCGTTTTCAGTTTATATATCGGCTGTTATTGAATAGTACCTATACCAGACTATACTGACAGATTTCATAAGTTTCAGAAAATCAAGATATTTATTTAACACTGGTAAATAATTTCGAAAAACAATTTGCTGTATGGGATAATATTCTGTAATTGTCGCATAGTAACAGTTCACCTTTTATTATCATTCTAAAAAGGTTAATCATGTTTGTTAAGGAACAATATCTGTCTTACAATAGTTAATTCTCTAATGATAATAATTCAACAGAACAAATTTATTTTCGCATTATGAAAAGGTATAGTCAATTTATTTGCTTTCTACTTGGATAATGAGTTGATGATCGCATTAGTCTTACTCTTAAAATGTAGATTAACATGAGGATGAAATTCCCAAAGGTCTCCCAAACTCCCAAACAATTTCAATGATTTCCTCTAGCTATAGAAAGTAATTGCTTGTAGTTGGAATATGTTTTATAATGCCATCTGACACATTATTGCAGAACAAAATATAATTATATTTTTGCATGGAAAATTATACGTTCATGCTTTTAAAAATATAACACATTTTTTATAATAAAGAATATTAATGTCATCTAATGCTCGTTTATTTTCTTACTGCCTTACTTACCTTTAATTACCTAATAATAAGTTAAGCTTTCTAATTCAAATTAAATAGTAATAATTAAAAATATTTTTAGTGTCAAAAATGGTAGCTTTGGCTTTATGACAGCTACCGCGTAGTATAATTTTAAAAAAATGATCTTATTATTGTAAAATATGTTTACAATAATGGTTTGAAACTTTTATGAAATTTTATAAATAGTTGTGCCAAGCTATTCACATGGAATGATTTCAGCCAATATTGGATACGGTCAATGAAATTTATCTACGTGCGAAACGAAAAAAACACTTAAATTTTGGTAGTTAAAAATAAATGGGTTTACTCAATCGATTGTCCTAAAATTATTATACTAATATCCATTAAATCACAAAGAAGGAGCCCCTGTTATATTTTTAACATAACAAATTATTTTATTATTTAAAAACAATAAAGCCAGAAGAACTATATTTAAAAAATGTAGGTTTATAGCTTGTCATTATTCTGACTATATATTTCACCAATAATATTGTTTTTATATATAGAATACATGCTCCTTTTTTTAAGAAAGACATCAAACTTTATGACGTCATAACTAAAGTTCTTCGATAGATTTCCAATTTACAAACTATTTGTATTTAAAAAATATAGATAGTTTAGAAGTTAAGTGAAGCACTAAAGTTAAAAACAAGTTCAGTGGATAATATAATATACAAATTTACACTTAATATGGAATAGACGTAATATGTATTTTTTAAATTCATTAATGTTGAACACAGATAACTAATTATAATAATGAGTGATGATATTTCGTACAAAAATGAGGAATAAAATTCCTTTTACTCACTCTCTAAGAAGATTTAAAGCGGAACTAATATAATATTATACATATATTATTTTGCAATATCAAGAAATTTAAAAATCAACTTAAACTTGTTTTCGATGCACAAATGTTCTCAAAATAAAGTAATGGACTTGAACTGCTTGAGAAAAGGCAAATTGCTCTAAGTATTTAATGTGTTACAAAGTGCACACTAAGATCCTTAAGATAATGTTATATAAACAGCAAACCCTTTTACAAAGTATCTACATAAATCTACATATACATTGTTATTAATAAGATTAGATTAGCTCTTATGTAAATTGTCTCTTGAGTAACATACTTCATCTCCCGTTCTATATAGGAGACGATGTAGAAATCAATATTTATTTGTATAACATTTAGATCGCAGATGACATATTCCCTGACACTACTACAAATCCAGGAAGTGTCTTTGTTAAAGCAAATGCATACAAAAAGCAAACCGTGGCTGCTATAGTATATAATAAGTCTAAATAAAAACCTAAAAACAGAAAAATGTTTAAAAAGATTCAATCGAAACAAAAACAGAATCGAAAAAACGAAAACCAAGAAACGAGTTCCTCAAAGACAAAAATGAAGTAACGTTGATGATACTTAGCTCAGCCATTGAAGAAATTGACATCAGAAAAGGCGCCAAAAGTGTCAAAGTGATTGCTGTTGAAAAATCATATTATAAAGATAAATAAGTGACATAGTTTATCTAAATTGAAAATTTCATAAAAATATTTGATCAAAAATTTGAAAAAATTTGAAACTTGGGAACAATTTTACTGAAACTCACATGAATGAATATATTGGTAGTTGTTACATAATAAACTGAGTTATATAAAATTGTAAGCAAAATACAATTTATACCATTTACCATGAATTTTTTCTGAATTTTGTTCTTATTTTTATTTGAAATTTAGATAAATCATTTGTGAAATCAGTTAAATTATCAATACATATCTTACTTATTGGTCTATGTATGCATTTTTAAAAGCAGTCATTGTAACAATCTTAGCGCCTTTTTATGTCAATTTCTTCAGTGGCTGTATCGTGTATAACCTATGCATTATTTCAAATTAGTTCCTTAAAGAGCTCGTTTCCTGGATTTAATTTTACGACGCTGTCGTTTTTATTAATTTATTATTATTTTTTAATAAAAATTAGAAGAAGAAGCACGTTTACATCGAAATTTGTTTCCTTTCAAACATGTATTTTGATAACATTTAAAGTTTAACATTATAGGTGAAATGTTTTCCCAATTTTTGACGCTATGCTGATACCAAAACTGATTTTTAATGCACTCTAGCCTGATATATTAACGTTCAAATACAAGCCTATTCTCTTTAGCATTAATGACTAGAGCTGCCAGCATCTCTCAAGCTAATTGCTGACACTCTTATTATTGGTTTGATCTATTCTCCTTAGCATTAATGACTAGAGCTCCAGCATCTCTCAAGCTAATTGCTAACACTCTTATTCTTGACTTGGCCTATTCTCCTTAGCATTAATGACTCTAGCTGTTAGCTTCTCTCAAGCAAATCGCTGACACTCTTATTGGCTTGGCCTTTTCTCCTTAGCATTAATGACTAAAGCTGTTAGCATCTCTCAAATCAATTGCTGACACTCTTGCTCTTGACTTGGTCTATTCTCCTTAGCATTAATTACTAGAGCTACCAGCATCTCTCAAACTAATCGCTGACACTTTTATTCTTGGCTTGGCCTAGTCTCCTTAGCATTAATGACTAGAGCTGTTAGCATCTCTCAAGCTAATCGCTGACGCTATTATTCTTGGCGTGACGATTGTTACCACAAGGTTTCCATATATCCATGCAACATTTAACATACTCTATAAACTATAATTAAAATTAACTTATACACGAAACATTTAAGAGGATTGTCCAATTAAAACAATTTGACTTCCCATTCATTGAACACCTTCAAAATGCACATAATATATAATCTCCTCACTCCAATTATTACAGCATATTTCTGCCTCATTCTTTTTCAAACAAAATCAGCACCACAGACAATTATCCATACATGTAAGTTTTTTTTTTTTCTAACTGAACAAAAAAGTGTAATATATTATTGAAAATATTATTTCTTCTCTTAATGATTTTGCATCATCTGATGTATAATATAATACATATATCTCTGTAAACATTAATACCACAGATGTATAACATACTATGTGACAATTTAGTACCAAACATACAAACTCTTATAATAAGTGCTGCAGTATATAATGTGCAATGTACGTATGTGTTTATCAATGTTGAAGTTTGCAACCCAGGATAATGAAATATTTAATTTTTAATGGAGCACCAAAGCATTATTTTAATTGAAATAGATAAAATGTATATTTAATATACTAATGCTTTGGTGTTTTATTTAATTATAATAAAACAATTTTTTAATTGAATAAGCTGAATTTTGCATGCAAAATATTTATATAAATAGTTTTATTATTAATTCCATAGCTGCATGGAATCTGCATTAGAGCTTTATACTTTTGGTGTCCAGCTAGACCACTGTAAGACAAACTGATTAGTGCACTTGACTGAGATATGTATGTATCAATGGTTCACTGTTCTCATTTATTTTGAAATGATTTATAAATTGCTGTATGCACTTCATAACGCTATATTAACAATATATGTATGTACTTATTGTATTTTATCTGTTGTACAAAACAAACGTATTAACCATTTGCTTTCATTTGCCATTTTTAAATTATAATCCAAATGTTTCGTGTAAAATATAATATCGGTAATGTCAACTTTTAAAGTAGCAACTGCAGCTAAAAATAAATGGTAAATATTATCAGAGATTCATTTATATGAAAAACTAGTAAAATCTATAAAAGCAAATTCGTTGCTACTTATTTCCGCTTTTAACGTTGAAAAATGATGTATTTCTAGGAACATAGATTATTTTTATTCATTGTGTTAGAAGAATTTACTAATCATAAAATATATGAAAATGATATCCGGGATTTCAAAACATAAAACTTTCTGTCTTATGTTTCAGTTTGTATATTTATTTTAAAATAGGTAATATATAATTTTAAAATGTTACATACATGTATTAAATTATACAATTCATTTAACAAGATATTCTCATTAACAGTTTTAAAAATTAAAAAAATAGCGTTAATCAGATCGTAATGAATCATTTATTGCAGTACAAGGTCTTTTGCACCCGTTACACCAGGCATCACCGGAAGGAATTTAAAGAAATGTACAGGTATTGAGCAGTAGATAGCAATGGAGGAATTATTGCAATCAGATTGTACATAGCACACATGAACCACGTGCAATACGAGGGACAGAAAATCAATAAAACGGATTAACACCAGATATCTACATAAAAAAGAAATATACTAATAATACGAAAAAAGAATTAATGATTTTCACTTTTTTATTTCTCTAGCCTTCATAGTGTTCCATTATTTATCTATATACCTATATAGTTTCATATTGGTTTCAAATGAGCGCGAAAAGACAATCAGTTTGACAAAAATTTGTATTTATTATGAGAGAATTTGTGATGTTTTGTATTTCTAAACCTACTACTATTTTCTAAGTTTAGTTGTTAAAAAATGCCTCTTATAGTCTTTGGATTTCGAGCTATGTGTCATTGATTTATATAAAGACTATAGATAAACGCCCATTTCTTTGTCTCAATCATTGCATACAAATATGAAACACGTCACATAATTAAATCACTTTCTCACAATTAAAACTTAAAAGTAACAGCGACAACCACATCCTTACAGTCCACGAAACATATTGAACGAGACGATTTATGTATAAAAAAAGACAACCTGGAAACTATTGTAGATTGAAAATAATTATAGGAATCATCGACAATAAGAAAATTGCTTTAGACGTTAAACAAAAGCAACAGTACTTCAGAAATGTTGGTCTAAAAGAATGACAAACTTGCCCATTAATACTGACCCATACAGAGCAAAAAGTGAGATTCAAGATTTCATTCAAGAATTGAATTACAAGACAACAGAAGTAAGGAATGAAATTCAATATTCCTTACGTATATACGTATATATAACGAATATATTATACAGCTGCACTATAAAATATTGTTTAAATGTACTATTTATCCGCGACCTTTATAAAAAATGTTATATTAAATATACTAAGTATATATTCTAACAAAAATGTCATTCTTAAAATTACATGTAGATAATTATCAACATGATTATTTTAATATGTTCCGTATAAGTATGTTACAGAATAAGTGTAATGCTAAGTTAAATGGAATAAAAGTAATATATTGAAAATGACAAAAAAATATGCTTATGAAAATGGGATCATATGAAAAAACTTGAAAGTTGCATTCGACAAGGATTCACTCTGCAAAATTATTTACTATAATCGAAATATCTACCGGACGATCTTCATGTTTTCGCTTTTTATTTTCTTTGCGATAACTAGCACCACTTTCACGTTTACGCCAATCATACCACCCGTAACAGATTTCTTTAATTAGATCTTGTCTTGTTTAAGGATTGCTTTTAGATTAATTATGATGGTGTAATTTACTTATAATAAGCTAGTATAGTAATTTAGATATTTTTAATAATTGTAAGAATAACTATTAGTACAGAGAATTTTCCTCTCATAAGATACATATTTTGACAACGTTTGTCCTCTGTGAAATTAAAAATATTGACTGAACAATTAAAAATATTTAGTTTAAATTATAATATTATAGTTATCGATGATAACAAATCCTTCAGCCTACGCGTAACAATATTATAATCATAGTCCTTATCATAGAGTAATTATACAAAGAAAGTCCACTCCTATTAATTCTGCATACAGTTCAATAGGCTACAATTTACCTACCTGAAAACTTATGCAAAATAAATTGTTTTAAAAACTGAGAGCAATTAAATCGTGTATGAAGAAAAACAGTATAACAGAGATATACAGGCAGTAAATTATTTATTATACACAATTTATATATGTTAAAATTATTTAAATATAAATATATATTTGTTCTTAAAATTAATTTCAACAAAATATTTAATATAACTTTTCTATATACGATTTCTGTGCAAAAATCTTCGTGCACGTTATAGTGCACGAAGATTTTGAACGAGAAATCAAGTTTAGAAAGGTTATTGTAATATCGATGAATTAATTAGAGAAATTGTATTCAACAGCGATTTCGTTGCATTCAGTCTTTATATTTATCGATAAATTAAATCAATCGTTAATATTTGATTTTAATTTAACTTATAACTCTGAGTGATCAGGATCATAATTTAATGCTTAGTTTTTTTAATAAATTAATAACAGCAATATTATTTTCAATGGAATACATACGTGCTTGTGACAGATTTTCATATTCTTTCGACGATAACGATGCTTTGACATTTTTGGTGATGAACGTTTTATTTATAAACACAAATTCTTTTCCACTACTATCTTCGGAAATTTCAATCGCATTTCTTGGTAGGTCGCGCAGGACTTCTCTTCCACGAAGAGCTAAATAATATACTAAGGAGAACCAAACTTCTTCTTGTAATTTTTCAGGAGTCTCCCTGTCAAAATAAAGTTTAATTTTTTCGAAGTCTTCTGGGTCAATAGAATCATATTTTTTATTTGAATTTCCTTTTCCACCATTGTCCATCCAGGCTTTTACCATCGCTTTGAGAACGCCGTTATTTCTTTAGAACATTTTATTCTCTACTAAATTTACTTTTCTGTCTACAACCGGATTGTTTAGATACCGTTAAATTGAAGCACGGAAACAAATCAATGAGGGAGGAGAATAGAACTTCCCCTCTTTAGTTTTTAAAGAGTAATAAAAAAAACTTAAATAATTTGTTAGAATTTCCATTAAAACAGTTTCAATGTTATTTGATATTTTTTCAAAAAGAAATGATTTAAAACGCTTGATATGATTTTCGGTTTGAATTTGTGTAGATCTTGGAACAACATCAGCTTCAGCATTTTTCAATATTTTCAACATATCTCCATCAACATCTACATCAGTTTCGAGCTGATCGATTTCTTAAAATTAAATTATGATCCTGATCACACAGAGTTACAAGTTAAATTTAAATCAAATATTAACGATTGATTTAATTTATCGATAGATATAAAGACTGAATACAACGAAATCGCTGTTGAATAGAAACTTTATAATTAATTCATCGATATTACAATAACATTGCTAAAAATGATTTCTCGTACAAAATCATATATAGAAATGTTATATTAATCAAATTATAAAGCCATGCCGAGAAATTAAAATGCAATTTATGAAATACTAATTCTTAAAAACATATGATTTACAAAAATCTTACAAGCAAAATTTGAAGTAGCGTCGTAAAGACCCTCGCCATTACGGCTATCCTCGAGAAGAGTGGACGGAGTTTGATGTTGAAGAATAAAAAATTCGAGTAGTTTCTTAGTGAGCAGACCCGCATGTATGGAACTGAAACATAAATAATAAATCATAATTATTTATAATTGACAACAGTTTGTTAAAATTTCTAAATTTATTCTATATTCTATATGTTCTTTATGACTACAATATTTGATCATTTAGTTGCAGAGCCTGCGTCATACAAATTAGACACCCCACTTGATCCGTTGACTATAATAATGACTGTTGCTTAGGTGACTATAATAGTTCGCCATTAACGCTAATTTTAACAAATCTACATCATATTCTCAAATCGTTATAAAAAGACTAGTTTTTATCTCCTCATGGAAATGTAAGTAAACGATTAATATCAGTATTCAACCAGAATACTAAAATAAACTTTTAAGCTAAGAATTGTAGTATTAGGGTAATCATAAAATATGCAACAACACCCAACGTTTCACCTTTATAAACACCCAACAACACCAGTCGAAGAATGACAGAACATTGGGTGTTATAGCATATCTTATTATTATTCTAAATATAAAAATATTTAACTGAATTTGTTTTATTAATATCAAAATAATAATGCCTAGAAAACATTTTTTTATATTAAATAATAAACGAAATTTTAATATTAAAAAACATTACATATGTAGTGTCCATATTTTACCAATAACATCTAAAAAAGTTTGTAAGCGTCGTCATTAACATTAAAATGTTTAAAAAAGGGTGAGTTAATTATTTAGTGAAATCACACTGAATAAAGAAATTAACAGTAATAATAAGTCATTTGGATTAACACAATGAACCTGAACTATTTATTCATTGGTGTGATCATTAAGTTGATTAGCTGATAACCTCATGACAAATATGACAACTCATCATATTTAATCAATAGGAATTATATGTTATCATGATAGACAATATAATATATAATAAATGATATGTGTAACAAACTAATTTATATCTAGTATATAATTAACAGTAGAAGAAAAAATGTCTATAGAATATAGAATTGAATAATTTTAACTTCGTAACAATTTTGAAATATCATTAAAGGATGTCCTTACCATTTTCCACGTATTAAAATTCGATAAATAGGTAACTTTTCAGCTGGTAAATCTGAAAACATCTTGCTACTAGCAAGAACTAAAAGAAGAGTCACAGCCTCTAAATGAAGCGCGTATGTAGAATCACTGTAAAAAGGAAAAGTGTCAAAGTATACATATATCTTAAACATTTAAAAGAGTATATAATATCATTTTAAGAGTTATATACTTTAAATGAGTATCCACAATAAAAGCAGACAAAGCGTTCAACAGATCTTCGATTGGGCGAATATCAATCTTGGACCCATCATCTAAAAGATAAATTTATATTTAAACTGTTAAATAATCATAATTCGTATCACATATAAATATTTATATATCAGTTTAAAATCTTCAAAATTTATATATAAATTAGAGTATTTATGGATTAACAACACTGTAATGTAAAACAATGTATTTCTGAGTATTTTTTTATATCTGTTCACTTTGCAATTCGTTTATCAAATGCATTACATAATATATATTTCTACAACCAGAAATGTCTAAAAGGAATATATATTTACCTTCAGACAATGGTGACAGATGCACCAATATATTGTCCTCTGCATTTTCAATCAGATATTTAACAATAAGTCTAATCATAAAAGAAGCATTTCCAGTTTGAAGAAGAAATGTAGAATCGCTGTAAGAAAAACGACTTCTATTAATTTGTAAAATGTATCCAGCTTAATATGACAAAAAAATGCAGGTAAGTTAAAATAACGCAGATAACAATTTATTACAAAAAGAGTAGATATAGATCATTAATTGTAGATACATAACTGAATTATAATACAATGTAGGTACCAATAGACGTATTCATAGGTATTCATACGTAAATATTTGGGGAAAATGTGAATAGTAATTACAGGATTGCCACTTCACAATCCGAAAAACTCCAGATGCAGACGCCATAATTGCGAGCATAGCGAGTTCGGATTTTTCACCTTTATGTCCAGAATTTAAGCTTTTAAGCAAACAAATCCCGTCTTCCATCCTTTTAAATACATGTTCAGAAGTGTCTCTAAATCACCCCCAAACTTTCAAAGACGCATACAATGTTATTGCATTTTTCGATAAATTCAAAATAATAATAATTTTGATTCAAAATCTTGACATTCGAACGCCCCGAAAAATCTGTACAAGTGCCAACCCTGTAATTATTTGTAATTTGATTAGCATGTCATTACAATGACATTTAATTACTATATTCGTTAAGGAGAAGTATGCAGGTAAGTGGAAATGAAACACGTATGTTCACAAAAAATAGCAAGTGATCACTCCACTTCATTTCATTTTTGGGACTTCTATAGAAAACAATCTTTCTCTTCATTTCTTACGTACAGCATAACCCGTTTTCAATGCAAAAATCTGATAATTTCTTTAATATGTATTTGACTTGTACAACTTAAATTCACAACTTTGTAGTCAAACACAGGAATCATAATAGATAATATTACTTCAAAAGACAGTTATTATAAAATGTTATTAAAATAACAGATTTCTGAATTTTTTAGAAGTCTAGAAATAACGCAGGAAAAGAGAAAATTCCTAAAAAAACGCATAATGCAGACATAAATAAAAAAACGCTGAGTGTTAAATAATGCAGGCCGCACCAATACTTAAAATGAAGAACAAATACTTACAAAGAACCTTTTTCAGGAATACCAACATCAGGAAGACTGGTTAACTTCTTAATGAAAACAAGCATAAGGTTGCATAAATTTTTCGTGAATAAATTGTTCTTTTCAAAAAGTAACAAAAATGGCAGCGTTTGCTTTTCAAAATGGCTCCAGCTGGATCTAGAATTACAGAAAATATTAAATTCTAATAATCAAAATAATTATTGCACAAAAATAAAATGTCACTGAATAAAGGGCATAATTACTTGCTAACTGCTGGATTCATTTGAAAAGAAAGAATCTGATTCCAAAAGGGATCATTGGGTAGCAGTTTTTCCTTGCCTGTAAATCTATTTAAATAAGTATTTGAAGAAAAGTCTCCCAGTGAACTACAGGATGATCCCATCTAAAATTCTGAAATGCATTACAACATTAAGATTTAATTTAGAATAAACATGTAAAATAGGGTTAAATAATAGCTAGTATATGAGACACTATATTTCAAAAGAGTATTAAACCTATATTCAATTACACACATATGAATACTAATATATGTGTATTAATACTAGTATAATACATATATAATTATATTTTATGTATAACAGTATTATTCACCATATATTTCTCACAAACAATATGATAATAATATTCTAACATATTAATAAGTATATCTAGTGACTGTAAATGTTCTTAGCAAACTACTAAAAATAGATCTTAACTTTTAAGTTATATTTTAAATGGTTAATATTGGATATAGAAATTCAATTTTATAGATAAACTTACATTGCCTTGTTATGAAAAATAATGTTTTTTATAAATACAGAGAAAACATATTTTTATAATGTGATTACAAAAAATACATAATAAAAATTGCAGCATTTCTAAAATAAAGCATTGAAAAATTATTTGTGTCCCTGTAATAAAAAGATAGGTTTGAATAAATTTTTATTAAAAACAAGTTAAACCGCTGATTAAATTTTAAAGAAAAAACAAAATTTTAAATATAAACTGTAATTAAAAATATAAAATGCAAAACATTTTAGCATCCTCATTTTATTGTCAAACTATAGTAATTTTTTTATAAGTTTTATAACATTGTAAAAATCTAAATATATTGGAATATGTGCAAGTTTAACAATGTGATGTTAAAGTGAATATAATATGAACAATCACAAATTACTAAGCAGTATATGTGATCATTTCAAAAGGTGATCCAAAATCCAAAATATATGGCTTTTTTTCTATGTTACAATTAATATCAGCTTTACAGACATATCTGTAAATAATTATATAATATAAAATAAAATAACTCTACAATACAGGGTGGCCGCGAATCCCTTCCAAAAAAATTATAGTATATCCAACAAAATTATAGTATATTTTTAAAAAAGCAAATTTTGTAAAACAACCGTTTATTTAATATGTTAAAACTGATAGTTAATATTTCATATGCTGTAACAATTACATATATACATAGTAGAATTTATTGAGATTATAGATAGTAAAGATTTATGTATACTACTATGTATACTTATGATTCTACCCTGGAAACCCAAGGGAACCCTTTGGTCCATTCATCTTTGAATGTATTTTTACCACGTCGTGAATCAGCCATGTATACTGTAAATGGATAGAAAAAATAAGGTAGGTATATTGAACATGAACATATATCAAGTAAAATAATTTGCATACTAATTTTAATGTCACTTCCAATATCTTTGGCTTTTGGGAGTAAAATATGCAAAAATTATATTTAAGACAATAGGAAAAA
>JAYRBW010018740.1:0-12804 GCA_036023295.1 Invenusta paracnida | reverse complement strand
GCAAAGGCGCATTTATTTCATATTTTAGTATCTATGCATGGAAATACGAAATTTTTTACGAAACGACCTATATATATATTCTCCCATAAGAAATCCTAACGTCCCTATACTACCATTTTTTGGACTAATTTTATAAAAATATATTTTAAATCATATTTTTGTTTTCATATAACCTACCCCTCAATATAGCAAACACTTAACATCTCCTTACAGCTATCTAATGCTGCAATTCATAAGATTTTCTGCTTTCACCTTCTAAGAGAATCTCTAATGTCGCCCTCCATAAAAATCTCTACCGCAGCTCTTTGAAATATTCTTTACATCGATTGCTTTTCTTTCATTCCTTTTCTTTTCTTTTCCATTCGATTTTCAAAAGAATTCAATTCGATTCAAGTGACGCTGATGGAGCTGGGGAGATGCAAGAATTTTCAAATTTAAAATAATGTTCACATATTTCTATTTCAGTTTGATGTGTTACTTCTCTCCAAGATGATTTGTATACTCATGTTTTTATAAACAATATTATATGTTTATGTAGACTTTTACTGGTAGACTCTTGGTCAATTAATAGGTCTTTATTTAAAGTGAGACTAAACCCAAACCTAGCAGAATTATGTAAAAATAAATAATAGGCAATTATATTAATAATTCAAAATACCATATTAAATAGTCATTTAATAATATGTGTATCAATACTACATCCCTGAGCTGATTCCGCTTCATTCTTAAACTCCTAACTGAACAATTTCAAAGTAAAAGTGTCAATATTTATTTGAAGCCCCTGTCATGTTTAATGTCACAAATATTTTAAAGTCTATTACATACCTACATACCATGCACCCTTACAGCTGAAAAGTTGACTAAAATGGGTGTGTTGCATAAAAGTGGCATGATATAAACGTGCACTGTGATAAGTGCGGCAAAATAATAGGTTTGCCAAAATAAAAAAAACTTATGTAAAAGCAGCTGACTTTAAAGCGGCTTTTAAAACAATCCTTTCTCAATGTTAAATTTTTTTGGTATTTTTAATTATAATTACACGTCACAAAGCAAATATTTCTTGATTTTAAATTATAATCATCACATCATTATTTTAAATTAATTTGGTTACATTAATCAAAGTTATCTTGTATTTTACTTTATACGTAATATAGAGTCTCAATTTATTTTAATTAAATATATACTATCGTTATTGAAAAATATGCTTTCATGTACATTTATAGGTATTTAATAATATATTATTAACCATTTGGTATATATACAATCTAGTTTGATTAAAATAAATCATAGAAAAGGTATTAAATTGCTTTTGACTTTATTTTAACTTAATGCTACTGGCTGTAAAAAATGGTGACCCCCCCCCCTCCTTCAGAGTATTATCCTCTTAGCGGAGATATTGAGCCTGGTATGACTATCGTTTCAAAATGAAAATGGGTAAAGGGTAATCATAACAGTAGATTTTGAGTTCCTTTTAAATGAATAACGACTCTTTTAAAAATTGTTAATTTCAATGTAAACTTGTTCTTTCTTTGTTAACAATTTACAATTTATTTAAAAAATAAATAAAAATTCAATCGCTTGAATGTTTCTGTCATAAATCAATAACATATATTTTTTTATGACACATATTCAACTAATTTTACTATTTTAAATGTTATATCGCATATTACATTACCTCTAGAATATGCTAAAATCTGAATTACTTACATTTAATAAAAACTTACTGATGTTTATAAATATTATGCCTTCATTTCATACAAATACTTTTAACAAAACCGTTTAATTTATATAGAATCTTACCACTGGTATGGATTTCCGAACATTATATACATAATTTCAATAAGTTAAATATTAATTTCTTTGGATTATATTTTATTTGTACAAATGTTATTAGATTATTTTTTATTTTTCCAATTATTCTTTCTTAAAATAACTTCTTTGGTTTGAATATTATACTGCTTCTATATACTTCAAAATTTACGAGCTTGAATAATTGGAGGCACCTTATTAATATTATTTTAAAAGTTCAATTATTTTTGTAATTGTTAGTTGATAATAAAATTTCTATATTTTGAGTCTTCTTATTATTTTGAATTGTTTCATTGAATTGAATTATAAAATATCGAATTTTTCAATCATTCTAAGCCATCGTCATATAAATTTGTATTTTATGTTTCTTTCCTATTTAAATTTTATTTCTAAAACATGTCTACAAGTATTATCAAAAAGATTATGTTACTTGTATATTAACAAAAATTATAATTTTTATAAAATTCAATTATAAATTTCCCCGAACAAATCAAAATATCAATAGAAAAAAACGTTTTGTTTCATATATGTAATTATATATTTTACATACTTTATTCAGTGCAAAAATGAAACAGTTATTTCTTGGTTAAATAGGTACAAAATAGAGACTTAGTTATAATATAAGCTACATATATATTAAACTACTTTCAACTTTAAGATAACAAAAATTCATATTTTTTACAATATTTTATTGCACATCATGCAAAATAATTGACAAAAATAATTGAGATAATATGATAAATCGGTAATACATATTAAACTAATGAAAAACTGATTGTGTATGAAATTATATTAGTGTGCAATATTACAAAATAATATAATAATGTTTTGACATTTTAATGCTAAATATTTTTATTAACACATTTTCCAAATCCGTTGATAAAATATGTTCACATAGAAAAGTATATAATTATAAATATATAAACATCCAATGATAAAAAAAGTATTTTGCATATTTGTATAATACCATCATAAAAATATAAAATCAAATATTCTCAAATTGTTTTTTAGAATGTGCAAAATGTGAAACAAATTAAGCAGTAAATGATACGAGAATAAACATTAAACTTATACATATATACGTGTTATATATTTGTTCAATTTTTTTTCAATATTAATTTGTATACGATATATGTTATCGTATATAATTATATCGAATACGTGATTCTATTGTATATCATACTTATAGTGTCAAATTGATCTACAATGTCATCACACTAACTTATTAAAATTGAGAAACTTTGAATTAATTAAAATAAAGTAATATTATATACACATCCATAATTTTGTAAAACTGTAATTTTATGCAGTATTTTGATTTCATAAAGAGAATAAATACGATTCTTTATATTTTTGTTAATTTTTTAATAATCTTTGTATTAATATGGCCCTTTATTCACTAACCGTTAACAAATCTAAATATACACAAATGCTATTATGCTTATATTACAAAATAAATCAACAAATTTTACACAGTATGATTTACTTCGTGATGAATGTAATATACACAATTATTCTGCTAAATAGTCAGATCTCAATATGTTTACCTTCTAAATTATAAATAGTTCATAACTCTACAATTGATAAGTATATTTTTTATGAAAAAGTAATATCTATGTAATATTATAATTAGTATAATATTATTGTGCTTTTAACATTAATACAATAATTTGAGTAATCATGTAGGGATCAATTGTTTCATTAGATTTTCTTGAGGAATATAATATTCGTCAATAATACCCACGATTCGCGAACAGTATGTTGCCATATATTCAATAGCAAAACAGGAGTAGACAAAACAAATTTACAGCTAATAACAAATCATTTTGAGCTTTATAAGTTGCATATAAACTATATAATGATAATTATGTGGTATTTAAATATCTGTTTACTTTAATACAGGTTGTATTAGTCAATATAAATCAAAAAGTATCCTAGAACAATTTCAATTATATTCCATGTATTATTTTGCTATCTGTTCTGCATTAATAAAAGATCTTTATTTGCATGCAGTCCATATCCGGCTTGTACTTATAATTTTATTGTGATGTATTTAGTTCACAATATATTTACGCTTATAAAACTCTTAAAACCTTCTAATATATAAGTTTATAAAATCCTTTCCAGTCATATCTTATATAGCGTACGTCGCTTAGGTAACAATACAAATATAATAAACAGTGCTAAATATTTATTCTCGCAGATTTATCAAGTTAGGCAAAACATTCAATAGTTAATAGGAATCATTTTAATTAAATATGAAATACGATTATAGGGACCAGATTTACAGGTGCCTGTATTTATTTATTTACAAAATTAATATAAATATAATAATTTTCACAGTGAGATATAAACGATTTCCTGATTATATCTAGATTATTTGCAAGTAAGGCAATATTAAGCAATAGTAATTTTATAAACCTAAAATAACTGAAATAAAATGTGCAAAATATATTTTATACCGACCCAATCACGTGTTTATATTTTTCCATGTTTATAATGGAAACATTGATGTCAGTATTATTATTACATATAAATATTTATGTTTGTGTTTGTGTTTGTGTTTGTGTTTGTGTTTGTGTTTGTGTTTGTGTTTGTGTTTGTGTTTGTGTTTGTGTGAATCAAAAACAGATATAAAAATGAAATGTGTATATATCGAATAAATGGAATAACTTTCGTTTATTGAAATTTAAATATAAATATGAAGTGTTATAATGTTGTTTTCATAAATTGCGAAATCTTCAAATAGAATATGTGAAATACTGTTAACATAACAAAATACATGTATAAATAAAAATCGATATGTAAGCACCGGTTATAAAGTTTGCCGATTTGTGGGGGAATATATTTCAGTGCAGTACGTGTGCTTCAACACTAACAATTAAATATAGAGATGAGTGGGACGCTTAAGTCAATCGCTACCACAAAAGTTCATATCTTATTTATTGAACTTTTGTGGAACTTCATCTAATTTAATATTTATCCTATAAAACTGGATGCCAGGCTTTCCCTATTTCAGGCCCAGTATATTTGAGTACGCAACACTTCTGCCATCTTCACAATAACCATAATAGTACGAGAGATACTTATTAAACTGTCAATATTTGAAACAAAAGATTTGTTATGCTTAATGAATAATTGCTACTAATCTATGATTGAAAAATATGTAATTCTTGTATTGCACAACCAGTCATAAATGAGATATTAACATTTTACTAAGTATTTTTCCATATTAAAAAGTTATGAATTAAGATTTCCATGAATTTTTTCTGATTTTTACAAAAATCATATTTTGATAAAATGATAAATTTATTTTTATTTTTAATTGACATATACATCGTTTGAATTCTCTGTGTATTTTATACATTTTAAAACACATTTCAGACACAAACCATATTATATAGTTTTCACGTGCATTTTAATGCATCTATCAAACCTTTTTTATCAATTAATTGTCAAAATTATGGTAGGAACCTTAATTTAAATGCATGTGTCTGTGGAAATTATATAATATGGCTTATGCGTCTAAAATTTGCTTTCAAATGTATAAAATACACAAAGAATTCAAATGATGTATAATATATCAATTAAAAATTAAAATTAATTTATAATTTTATCAAAATATGATTTTTTGCAAAAATCAGAGCAATTTCATAGCAACCGCGTATTCTTTAATATGGAAAAATAGTAAAATATTAATATCTCATTTTGTGACTGGTTGTGCCTATACAAGAATTGGATATTTTCAATCCAAGGTTAGTAGCAATTTATTGAGCATAAAAAACTTTTGTGCTCAAATTTTGATAATTTTCAGAAGTAGCTCCGTACTAATATAAAGAAAAGATAGATCCGTCGATACCCCATGACAATAACCTTTCAATTTAAAAATTGTCAGTTAATAGAACTTTACCATTGATATTATAATTCTGCCATTTATTGGAATCGATTGAAATTAATTTGTAATTACAAATGGTCAGAAGGAAAACCATTACTTTATTTATTTATCTACTATTTATGATAATATTGCTTTACCAAAAGGAGATAAATTCCCTGATCAGTAGTTTGTTTGTCAATTAAAAATGTGTGAACTGTATTCCAATTATTCAAAAATACTTCACATTGAATAGTTTTAAAGTGTGTATATAATAGAAATATTTAATTGTAATTTCATATTTTACTTCTTACACACGTTGAGTAAATTTTATTCATACATTTAAAAGTTTTATTATGACTTTTAATGATCAAATCAAAAATACGAATAATATATTAAGTAAAAAGAAATTCTCATTATTATTTTAATCATTAATTCATTAAACATTTTTTTTAATAAAGTACCAAAACAACTCTAACTCCACAGATTACAATGACAAGACAGGCATGTCACAACATAAGATATATACACGTTATTGGCGACTTCGAAGCTTTTGTTATCATTTTCATCCATTAGCCGATTGATTACTTAGTTATACAAATTCTACGCTTAGTTTTTCCCGTTACAACCGATTGATTATTGACAAAATAGGTTTCGCTAAAATTGCTATGAATCATAGCTAATCGATAAATTAAAAATGTTATACCTACTGTATTATGAACAAACCTAGCCGATCCTAGACATTTTTTTGTAAAAATAAGCAGGTCGTAGTCGTTTGACAATTTATTCATGTATACATTTGGACGCTAAGATGAACAGGCTATAGTTAATCGATAATTATTTAGATACTTTTACGCAATATTGAGCATCATCAATAATTGTTTAAAACGTTTTTACGATTAAATGAGTAGAATATAGGTAATAGATAATTTTTATAGACAAATTTTGGACTAAAAATACGGTTATAGGATATATGAAGTACAACATGATATCTTGTTTAGTAACCAATAGTATGTCTATATCTTATCTATTTTTTTATGCCTGATGCCGACTGCGAATTTGCTCCTCTCTTGCTTATCTGGTTACCCGGTGTGTTTCTAGCGGCACAGAAGACGGCGCGCAGACGACCCCGGAAGGTCCGACTTGAGGCAAGATATCCGTAGAAGTTGACCCCATTGTTGGTGAAGGAGACGGAGAGTAGGCCCAGATAAAGAAGACCGTACTCCTCATCGGCACAGAGCTTGTCACCCTTGGCAAGGCCATAGATTTCGTCCAGACGGAGCAGGAGGATTCCGGGAATCGAGAGGATCATGTGGAGCACACAGACTGTGATGAGCATTTTCGTGGCACTCAGACTTCGAGCTGACTCGGTCTGTTGTAAATGGGAAAAAATTAGTTTTAATCAAATATCTCAGATATAATGTTTTTCTAATAGTACCAGATATAATTTGAATATGAAATCTTTGATCATAAAGAATTTGTAAGCAGAACACTTTGTCATATATGATACCAAAGAAGTTAAACAAAAGTGTAAATGAGTGGGCTGCACTGAAAACTATTATAATATCTCAAATAATCTCAAAATACTGACCTAGGGCACTGTAGTAAAATAACTTGATTTTATTTTATTAAAGGTTATATACATAAATATTTAATCTAAATTGAAGAAGAAACATTTGTGTATTTACAGAATTTATATGTCGTTTATTGTATTTAATTTAGCGAAAGGTGTGTTTAGCTTGTCATACATGGAAATAAAATACCAATGAAAAAAATCTGTTCAAAGTGTAATCACAAAGAAATGGAAAACCAAGTACTACAACTTCAAAAACCTTATTATTTGTGTTTACCCTTTAGTACATATGTAATAGCTGTGTACAAATTGCTATGACAATGATTCCTTTTTTGAAATCAGGACATCAGCTAATTTTTTAATGAATAGATTACTATCGGATGTTTAAATTTGTTAAATCGTTGCAATACAGCGAATCGGAAACTATTTCAACTTATGAAGCTGATATATATATATCTATGTAACAATTCTATAATAAAGAATAATAAGAAACTAATACAAACTCCCTAACATAATATTTAATTTAGGTCAATCAATTTTTTTCCGAAATACTTTAAAAAGTGAAACATTTATATTAATTTTAATATTCTTCTTTTATTTTATGGAAAAAATTACTATTTCCTTAAAAGTAAATTTCTAAGACATGCATCAGTCTATACTATTACGAATATCAACAAATACGATATCATTCACTATAGCTAAAATTGATTTTTATATCAAACCCATTTTTTTATTATGTTTTTAGTGGTGTCATAGAATGAAAAACAAATAACAAAATTTATAATTAAATGTAGAAAAAAACACATAGAAGCGTTGCTTTTGTTGTGAACAAGAACTAATACCTGGTGGGGTCACAAGTTGTTTTAAGGGAACAATTTACAAAAAAGTTGACAACAAATGTACTTTTTAATTCTTTTTGGATATTAATGCATAAAAATCCTGTAGATTCTTTATGTACCATTTTTTAATTAAATATTTCTTATAGTTAAGCATAACATTGATTTTTGTATCCAGAATAATCAGACTACCAGAATGACACATTTCTGACTTGTGTTTAATATTTCTGCGTGTATTGCTACTATAAGTTTATTTTGGTATATACATATTAAAAAGATCACTTTTATGGTGTATTAGACATTATTAATTTCCCGATATATACAATAATAATAATATTTCTCCACATAGTTTTGAAAATTACAGTCTCTGAAAATGTGCCTGCCTTAAAATAAACATAAACATTGATTAATTTGATATTTTTGAATAAAACACGTTTCCACCAAATGTAGGTGTTTATTTAAATTGTAAAAATATTAACAACCACGGTGAAAAGAATAATAAAGAAATTGGAATTATTTTACTAAACATTTTGCGGCGCTATATAAAAATATTATTATTGGTAGTAGTAGTAGTAGTATTAGTATTATTATTAATAATATAATTATTAAACATTCTTTTATTTTGCTTTATTTTGGCATTTTTAAGCATGCTAAAATGAACATGGTGAGTAGCATGCCAAATATTGGAGACACACGTATTTTCTAATTTACTTTTTGGTTTTATTTTAGAAAAAATACATTTCAACATGTAAATATCTTAACTTCTTTATAAGAAAGGGTAGCTCTCTCACAGCATCTGATTAGGGTAAATTAAGTAAGAAAGCCGCGATGCTGTTGATAATTAAAAATCATCTGCTGTTGATATTTAAATCAAAACTAGAAAAGTCATAATTAAATTTCACCTTATATTTTGAGGATAAACCTTCTTTTTAAAGGTAAGATATAAAGTGAAATAATGTCTGTGAATTTAGTATATGTATAAGAAGCGAAGGTGAGATAACAGATCGCTAAATGAGATTGTGTAAGCAATAGTAAGTGGAGAAAATCGATAAAATCTATTAAAAACTGAACCATCGTATGCCTAATGGAAAATAAGTATACGTTTCTCATCCTGAATTAATTTTATTTCAATTTTCAACAGCATTACCTGATTTCCCACGTAATATTTTTGTAAGTCTAACATATGTAAAGAACTTTGAAAAAGCATTATTTAATTAAAAAGTAAGTAAATAATAGTATAATTTCATTATAATTAATATATTATATACAAATCTTATAGATCTATAAAAGTGATTATTTTTATTTATAGAATTATTTTCTATTTTGAGAATTTCAAATATATTACTCGTATTTATTTACTGTCGTTTTACAAGATTATACTTCATTAAAATGTATTATAGTTTTATTGTTACGCTCATTTTGTTATTTATTAGAAAAAATTATATAAACATGACAAATAAGTGACGATATCATTTAAGAAAAAAGATATATTAAATTCAACAGAAATGCATCTACTTTCGTCCAAAATATATTCTTATTAATTATAGACATCATGATATATATTTAATGTAAGAACGTTGCAAATACTTGGAAAACTGCTTAATAAATATAATTGATTTCTTAAAAGATGTATAATATGAGTTAACAGTCTTTAAAGTAAGCTGTTCTGTTGTATAGTTTATTTAAGTAAGTTTTGTAAATAACATTATTTCTAAAGAGGAATTGAACTTTAAAACAATTTAACGTTAAAATATCGACAAAATTCTTCATAATTCAATACATAAACGTATTTATGGGAGTAGAGGGTATCATGTATCGGGATAAATATTTTCATTTATTTTTCCGGATACGTGATACCCTCTACTCCCATAAATACGTTTATGTATTTAGTTGTAGAAAATTCTTGTATGCAAATTAGCTTAGGTCATAATATGCCTACGCCCTGCTAAAGTGGCTATTAGTGAATTAGGTTTTACTTGGGTATACCCGGCTGATGAGAGCAAAACAGGTGTCCTGTTGATGCTCCCAAATTTTAAAAATTTTAAAAGTAGTACGCCTATAAGTAGCTTGGTACCTTAATTCGTAAGACGACGGCTTAAAGTAGGAAATAGATTACGTGCTTATCTGCACATATATATATCCGTATCTAAGGATTTTTTTTCTGTGAAAATATCTATTAAACTAAGAATTAATAAAAAGATGACCCACTATTATATTATGCAACACGTAATGGTATGTATAACATGTAGCACATGACTATTGAGCACTTTTCACAAAATGTAAGGATTTTTAGGCTAAATTTAACGGTAAATCAGTTTAATGCTATCTACCGAATTATGGCTATCCGACGACTAATCAATGGTTTTAGTGCTCCAAAAATCCCGTAAAAACTTTTTAATTGTAAAAGCAACAACAAATTTTAAATTTAACGCCACCACAAAATATCCGGATGCTATACCGTCTAAATAATATAAAATTCAGAGCGTTTTTCAAAAGTAGAATAACTAACGATTCCAATGTTGCTTTTTAAAAATCGTTCGTTCATTCCAAATGTCGGAATCATTCTGCGTTACCAGAGAAATTAAGTAGGTCAAGCATCTGATTCCTAAGTAGGTCACGCATCTGATTCCGACAAACCATGGCCCGTGTCCAAGTCCAAGCGTGAAATTAAATTTGAATATATATGTCTCAATGAAATGATTGATTTAAATTTTGAATAAAATACATTTGAAAAAGAATACCTATTAATAAAAGTACTGCATGTGTAATATTTGCTTCAGAGCACTAATACGTATACTACTTATATATCATATATGCATTAATCACAATAAATTATGGAAGAACTAATCTTACCTGCGTGCCCAACTTGTTGTTAACACTTTTACGAATCTCAAAAAGAATGAGAACATTTCCTGGAAGAAGAATGAAGTAGGGGATGACCGCAAAGCCCACAAAATCGATCCATGAGTAGACGACATAGTCGTCGTTTGAGTAGTTGTAGTCGCAAGGATCGTATGTCATGATCCAGAAGAGACAAAAGTGTTTCCCTACCGAGACAATGGTCAGTATCGAGTATTGGATTATAGTGGTCTTCGTGTTGAAGAGGTTTCGTGAAGCCAGCGGAAATTTAATTGCGAAGAAGCGCTCGACTAAATAATGGAAAAAGGCACAGGTACAAAAATAATTCATGTGCTCAAAAATATATTATTTTAGCGAGAATATATCGTAATTATTCTACATAAAATTTTTTAATAGTTAATAATTTAGTCAAAATAAATAAACTTGATATTTCATTGCGTTTAGGTAAGAAAGAAATGTATTGCGTAAACGTTGTACAGGTTTTTGCAGCCATTAACGGTCTATTACAGTTCTATAGCGACATAATGGCTTCTGAAAAGGTAATCAACATTTGTTAATAGAACTTACTGTATACAATATCGATAGTTATATTTATTTAGTGGCAAACAGCACTCATTTATGAAAATAATGTATTTCAATAGTTGAAATATACACATATTTTCAAATTAAAAGCGAGAAATAATTCGTTATTCTATATAAGAAAAATAGAAGTATCATTATGTTTTATCTGTAATATGGCCAATCAACCTGCAAGACGACAAGTAATATCTCAAGTGGGCTGACGAAGACTAATACAAAAAGAAGGTAGATTTTTATGAAGTGATGGATGCAATGGGTATAAAGAGGGAACTGCATGGACAATCCTTAGAAGGTACAAAAGAGACAACAATTGCGAAGTTATTCTGAGACGGGGAGGCGCACACAACCAAAAGACCGACAATGATATGTGTGACGCAGCTGTGCAAACAGTGGAAGATAATACAAGCTTTACTTTAAAACAAATAATGCTAATCTAAGACTTCAACTACCTAATAAACCTCACATTTGTGTTTCAAAATTGGAAAAAAAACCTCAGAATTGGAACCTGAATGATGTCAAATAAGCTAGGCAAATACATTGTGAATGGTTGTTACAAGAATGGATATATACATAGATGAGAATGGATTCAATTTGTGATTATCTAGGACAAGAGGGCGCGTGGCAGAGTCAACGAGTAGTGCGATTTGTTGGTGGAAGACAGGGGCCTCATTCTAGTTGCATTATGGCAGTTTCCAGCACACAGAGTATAATTTTTCATCGTATGAATGTCGGAGGAACAAATCAAATTATATTTAATGATTTTTAGCTAACACATCACAAGCAGCCGGTGACGGCCCCATTACTTTTATCATGAACAACACAAGCTGTCACAGAAAAGCTCGGGAATCACAACTGAGGAACGATCATGATGTTTTATTCCTTCCAGCCTACAGTCCTTTCCTCAACATATCTGAAAATGCACTTTCAACTTAGAAGGCATTCTTCAAACGTTATTTGTCTAATATTCGGGAGCAGATATTTGCTCAGGAATTCCAACTGCAACTGGTAACTCTCGCTCAACTGGGAGAACAAAACCTCGGAGTGGTCAAGGCAAATTTTGCACGAGAATGGGCAAGGAAAATACTAAACTACATTCCTCGGTGCATACGACTTGAAAGATTGTTCAGAATCATGCTTAATAATTTTATATGTAATACTATGTATAGTACTGCGTATTTTTATATAACTACGAGTATTGATATTATTTCAAATGTAGCTAAAAAATACATGTATTATTGAAATGAAAATGACGGCAATGAATCTTCTTAGTATACATT
>JAYRBW010018729.1:0-12805 GCA_036023295.1 Invenusta paracnida | reverse complement strand
TCATTCTTTTTGTTCTATTGTACTTGCTGACTTATTTCTCATATTATATATATTCTGGCTTATCAAATACTTGTACATTTCTGTCTTGAGAATAAGAAGCAGTTGCTTATCGAAATGTTGACAATATAATAATTTTTATTCATTGTGGTTTTATTTTATTTTATTTTAATGTAAATATATTGTTTTATTATGCTTTTAACACAGAGGAGGCCTTATAATATATTAGTAAATCCTTTGTAGAACACTTTGTGTTATTTACTATGGCAGCACAGGATTAGCAGGTAATAATATGTGGTTTTTAATTTCATGGAAATGGAAATGCATAAATTGATTCTCTCAGCCAACTATTGCCCCATTGCAGATTATAAATAGGCCATGTGTGGGTGTTGCTTTATTATGACATTCAATACAATTTTTAAGGTAGCTATTTAATAAGCAAGCATACTATTACATCATATTCTCAGAAAATACTCAAATATATGTTTATAGTATTGATTTAAATAAAACATAATTACTTTATAGAAATTACCACTAAGCTAATATTAAAGCTATAATGCATTAAATAAGTACCTATGTGATTTAACATAACTGATTGCTACTAACACTTTCTTTTAGCTACACCATTTAACACAATGTCAAATGAGTGTTTTTCTTGCACATACTTATATGTAATACAAACATCAGATTATTTCACTTTATGACACTAATGTGTGGTGTCATCAGATTTTTAAAATATATATACAAAAAAGGATTGCTTAATTTGCCAAAACATTTATTTGTTTATAATAACATACATCTCATTTCTTTCTGTTTCAGATTTTAAGCTAATCTTAGAAAGTTTAACAAATGAGTTCTTCAATGGTATGTCACTGAAAATTGATTTTTATTGAGAAAGGCGCTTTTCATAAGAGATTTATTCATTTTATATGAAGACAAAGAGATATACATTTTATATTCAAAATGTTTTTATCAAAAAGTGTTAATTTATAGGTTTATAAATTGCTTAATTTAATTGAGTTTATTTTAAGTATTAATATAATTCTAAAATATGTGTTTTGTTTAATGGGATTTAAATGTCTCATGGTATCTAAATATTTTTAGAAAATCACCCCCCCCCCTCGAATTGAATACATTTTATGTCATGTTTAGAAAAATACATCTTTAATTTGACTTGATAGAGAAAAAACTGACTAATCTGCTTATTCAAACTTTTTACCTATTCAGTAATGGTTTTATAAATGAAACTTTATTTAACTTAATTCTTATTTGTTATGTTTATTGTCAGAAAATACAATATTTATCTTTAATGTCTCTATTTTTAAATCCAAATTGTGTAATTATCTGTTATTTGAAAACATATAATTGTTAATTTTTTACAATACTGTCATTAGAAAAGATATATAAGTGGTTTATTTTGTTATTGTTCTAAATAAATTCAACTTGTTTATTTTCAAACTGGATATGCAAGTTTACAGTGTCTAAAAAATAGTATTAGCATATGACAATAGAAATAGTTTCTGGTAATTATTTAATAATATATTATAAAATATCAAATTAAGAAAAACCACTCATGAGGTAAAATAAATTTAATGAAAAAACCAAGTTTATTTTTATTAAATTTATTTTACCTTACGAGTGGTTTTTCTTTCTTTCATTTCTAAAAAAAGTGATCAGTATTTTTTCCTTATCATTATAAAATATGTTTGACTATTTTAAAAAGTAAAAGATAAAACATTCAGTTCTCATTTGACTACTTTTACTAAAAAAAGAAGAAAAATGTTTATTTATTTCATTTTCATAAACAAAACGATTTAATCGAACATCTTAAGAAAGATTAATTTAGTTTATCAATTACCAAAATTATTGTTAAACAAACTAATTAACAATTATGGGCAATTCTATCTATGTATTTATTATATGATGCTCAGGAAGATCAAAAATCCTTTGTTGCATTTTCTTCCACTTTTTCGAGCTGCTTTTGCTTGATATTTTGTATCAATTATGCTTACCGAATTTATTACTTACTACAGTAGATTTCTTATTCAATAGAATGGGTTGAATCTTATATCTGATTTTGGCATTTGATGCCTTCAAATTCGTTTGACGAAATTTCACATATGATATTGAATATAGATTGTTTAGATCTCAAAAGTTATTGGTGATATTTAGATTTTTAACCAGTTAGTATTATAAGATGTCTATAATTGAATGCTTATGACGTGCTTCTTATCTTGCGACCAAATTTTATGTCTAGTACTCTACATCTTTATAATTTTTATACTTTATATTTCAACTAACTATTGTGCAACGTCCCTCTCCTTGATGGATCAGTCCACAGCTACCATAGGCGATGGTGACAGTCACTCTGACTTCCCTCTACTCAAGAATGACAGTATTCTGCGTGCAGCCCTGGGCGAGCCCACCACTCGAGTCCCTGTCTGGATAATGCGTCAGGCGGGCCGGTATCTGCCCGAGTTCCGAGCCACTCGAGAGAAGCACGAGTTCTTCGAGATTTGTCGCTCTCCTGAACTCGCCTGTGAGGTTACACTGCAGCCCCTAGAACGGTTCGATATGGACGCGGCCATCATTTTCTCTGACATCCTCGTCGTGCCACAGGTACTTTGATAAAGACGATTAAACGAAAATTAAAAACATAACAAGAATTGTCTTCGTGTATTTTTCACTATATATGTATTTATAAAAAATAATAGTAAATTGGTATTATAAAATTTTCATAGTACATACATAGTAAATTTAACTTTACCGCAAGTAAACAAATCATTAAAATTTGATACTAAGATTATTTTATCGATCAGTAACATATTTTTCTTTCTACTGTGATTTATTTAACTTAGTGTCTTAATCAACCACAATCGAAACAAAATGCCTGATGTATAGTAATTAAAATAATGGCTCAATTAAAGAAAACTTCCACTTTTTGGTGCATAATAAATCCATTCGATCTAAAATTAGGCTGCTTCTTATTTTTAATGGGCTACCTGTAATCCATTTTTTTGTGAGAAGTAGTAGCTTATTGTCAATTGTTACAGTCAAAAGCTAATTAATAAAAGTTATCTACTCTAAAAACCCAAATATAATTCACAGATCTATAAGAATAACAGAGGTGCCACATCAAGCTAGCAATGAGAATATATTTGCTCGGAGGTATAGCTAGGAGGTACACAGGGCTTTGCATTCATTTAATATCGTGTGATTCCATAAAGAAAAATTAATTCGTGGAAAGTTTTTCGCTGTTTTGATTTTTTGTTCACGTACATTCACTACAGGGCAATAAAAGGAATGGTAAAATTTGTTTTCGCAACACATGATATAAAGTAAACTACAGGATAGGAAGTGAATACAATCGACATAATATTGATTTATTAATGAGTAATATTTATTTACTACTATATTTATAATAATGTTGTTTTTATCAGCTTTATTCCAAACAATTCTTTTATTAGATCCTCCATGTCTTGTAACTAGGCACTGGGAATGCAGGTTGAAATGGTGCCAGGCAAAGGCCCCACCTTTCCCACGCCCCTGGACACTCCTGACGATCTCAAGTCCCTCCGAAATGGTGCCACCCTTGATGTATACAAGGAGTTGGGCTACGTGATGGATGCGATTCGGCTGACAAGACACCGGTTGGAGGGACGTGTTCCTTTGATTGGATTCGCAGGTGCGCCCTGGACGCTGATGAGCTACATGGTAGAGGGTGGCGGCTCGACAACACAGTCCAAGGCCAAACGCTGGCTTTATGCGTATCCAGAGGCTAGTAGACAACTGTTGACCACGCTAACGGACGTTGTTGTCAATTATCTAGTAGCTCAGGCCAGATCAGGGGCCCAGCTTCTGCAGGTAAGTGAAAATCCACACTATTGAGTTTTCGTGCTCTATTTCACAATATATATTTATATTCTTCTGTGATGTGCGAGTCACTCAATTTCCTTCACTGACGAGTCTATTTTTAGCTTATATTTAAGTATTACAATTTAGTATATTTGTGCCATCTTTTTGTAAGTTACATAAGAAGTATTAAAAATGGTTGTATTAATTTTTGCCTAGTTGGAATTCAGATTGGCTTATATGTATATGAAACACAAAGGATATTGTACCTATACACCTTTATAATAATAATATTTAAAAATATAAATGTTGTGTATATTTTGAGGAACGAGATGTTATTCATTAACAATGCAACTTTATATAATATTATTTATATGCAGACATTAAACCTGGAATCAGCTATATCGAAATATCGTATGTTTTTTACGTTACTTTTTATCACTGGTTCTGAAATAAATCTTAATACCAATTTCCTCTCCCCCCACTCTCCTATTTACTATAGGTCTTCGAGTCGCACGCAGGCATCCTCACCCCCACCCAGTTCTCCGAATTCGCACTCCCCTCCCTTCGACAGATCGCCTCACGTGTTGCTCTCGAGCTTCGAAGGGCCGGACACCCCGAACCTGTCCCTCTTATCGTTTTTGCCAAGGACGGGCACTTTGCATTGGAGGAACTGGCAGACTCGGGTTATCAGGTTAGTCGGTCGCTATTTACTATCGACCACTAAAATGTACATATGTACATACTGTTTTTTTAATTTTTATTATACGCGTGCGATGACATTAGAATGCCAGCAAACTCAATCTATGCTGGCTTGTAATGAGCCTGAAGTAAAATTGAAACATTAAATATGCAAAATGACGGACCTCATTTTAATATTTAAATTGTATGGCTAAATGATTAGAAATATTTGCTAAGCGAGCACGTTCTCGCAAAATTAGAACTTTGATTTTGAAGTTTCCATTAATGAAGCTCTAATATAATTAAGCACTAAAAAGTCCACAGTATCTGTATAATAGTAGTATCATAGTATATCTAAATGTGCACGTACTAATACGCATGGCAAGAATTTATGCCGTGTTAAATTATTGTAGTAGTAACATAACAATATTACAGTCGTGTTCAGGCTATTTGTTTCATATCAGTTTAGGTCGTGTTATTTTGTGTAAAAGTCTGTGAAATGTTGGTTATCTTTGAATCAATATGGAAGACGAATTGTACTGGTTTCTTATCCTGCAGTTATCTTTTAAGCAGGTTTAGTTTTACCCTTCTTTATTTATATTTACTAGTGATCACTTTTAATAGCGTTATACGAGTATTTTCCACACAGGAATCAATAAATAGTATCACAGTTATAAAATTACACTAAATACAGTTATATAATTTACTAATCAAACTTGTTACTATTATTTTAGTCTAATTTCGATTAGTAATAATAAAAGTATATTTTTTTACGCGAATAATAATAGCGTACGTATGCGTAATTATTGGCGCAATTATTGCAAGCATTTTTTCTTGCAAATACCCTCACTATATCAATGTCTATATGTATAGTGTTTATTCTACAATCGATGTTTTTTAACAGGGTTATTGTGTCCACTTTCTTGCTTGCATAACTACTGTCAGGTGATCTCACTTGACTGGACAATCAAACCAAAGCACGCCCGCCGCGTTCTTGGAGCTGAAGTAACGCTCCAGGGTAATATGGACCCCTGTGCTCTCTACGCTGATCACGAGGCCATTGAGGACACTGTCCGAAAGTGATTAAACTAGTTTTTTCTTACAAATTTTCTTATAATGTATTGAAATTGGTGCCTACCTTTCACGGCTTATTATTATTGAATTTGTTATTGTTTATTTATTTATTGATTAAAATCCGGAAGATCTGATCTTATAAGGAATAGAGGCTACTAGAGGTTACTAGAAATTTGCAGAACAATGAGGAGACGTATTGATTTTTACAGAAGTGCACGATGAAAAAACTAGAAAATTAAGAGAACATAATTTTATTAAACTAGACAATATACTGTTATATTAATGATTTTTTTATATATTTCTTATGTAAGTATTTTGTTATAATATATTTGTTATTTTACGTTAAACAGTATATTTTCCTATTAAAACTCATTTTATTTCGTTAATTCGTCAGTTATTATTTCATCAAACTCTTAATTCAAGAAGCATTATTGAGCGTGTTTACTGGAGCGTGTTCCCAAAATAATAGTTCTGATGATTGCTTTTTCTTTACTGTTTGTTTCTCGTTATTTTATTGTACTGCCAAATAAATAGCGGTTGTAAATATTAAGTAATATAATTACTTTTCAAAACTACTTATTATTAATTATTATCAGCTGACTTAGCAAACTTGTGTCATGATAATTTGATCGATTAAAAAGTAAAATTGTCAGTTAGGTTTTGAAGAAAAACTCGTGTATAACAATCTGGGACTGTCATTTAATATATCATATTTTTGCAGAATGTTTCTATTGATGCTTACTTACCGAACTTTCTAAGCTCTGTGTTTTAATTACTTTTGATTGATTATGCGAAGTTGATGTTATATTTTTCTAATATTATATAGCTTGTACATTTCCCATTCAATAGTATTCATATTATGTTATGTCTCGAAAAATCAAGTGATGCTACAAAATATATTGATTTGTTTTTAAAATGAAATATCACAATTTGTACTACTAAATACAGTATTATATTATTATTAAAATTATTTCATAATGGGAAAGCTCGCGTCAACGTTTGTAGTAAAATAAGCAATTTTTTTGTTTTACCTAGGATATGCGAGTTTTAAATTATTTTATGAATAAAAATGTTTTGGTCAATTTCCGGAAGAGAAGTGTTTATGCAAAGCATAAAAGTGAAGAAAGATCTGCAACCTCTGCTTCCCAGCAGTATTCAATAAAACGTTTGTGTCACTGTTGCCACTTGCTGTGTTGAAAAGAGAATTTATATATGTTTGATTTAAAACGAATTGATTTGTATTCCTAATATTCGACTCAGTTTGCATAATGCCGCGGTCATGGAACATCTTGAGGAGTCATGTATTAGTATAATACTTTAATGTTTTATGACTTATGTATGAAATTTCCTTAGTAGTATGGATAATAATATTTTGTTAATGTTTCTGTTCTTTATCCATTCTTAATGCTACTTCATATTTGTGTCATTTTAGCTGTTTCCATATATTGTTTCCATTATCTGTCGGATATTTTTACCTTATAATTTAAAATGTCTAAATTATATAACCCTTATTACTATTAATTCAAAAAGTGATTTAACTATATTCTGCACTTATGCTATGTAATAAAACATTTAATAGACATCATATTCTTAAGTAAAGAAATGTTTTTTTCTAAATTTAAAAAGACTTTATACATATATTAACTATTACTTAGTTAAACCCTGTTTCAAACAATTAATTTATATTTTCTACAAAATAATAATTATTGTTTTATGCTTAAACCAAAGCTTAACATGAACTACATTTTTTATAATCTCCTAGTGCTTAGTCTTAGCCGTATAATACTATATAAAAGTATAGGGAACTATGAGTTTCAGAAGTATGAGTCCAACAAAGATAAAACTATTAAACGTTTTATTAATGTTTTTAGAAAAATGAGTAGATGTCAGGTCTTAAGACTAAGCTTAAAACCGAGAGACATAAACTCACCCACAAAAAGGATAGGAAAATGTAGGTTACTAAAACTTTCCACAGACTATTCACAATGAAAAATTAAAAAACGTTAACATAAAACTTTGAAAATTTTTGTTTATGTCAGGTCTTAATTACGTCCTGAGACTAAAGCTAAGACCAACCGTTAAGCCCAAACATAAACTCAGCAATTATCAGTTATTGGCTATTTTATCCTGCTGCGATTTTTTTCATTGTAGCCCGCACCTGCACTGAACTAGAAAAAACCAAATAAAAATGCAATATTTTTATAGTATAGATATATATAAATGATAGATATAATATAAACTATTATCATTTTTGTCCGTTGTTTTAATTCAAACAGTAATTTTTTTTAAATACAACATCGCTATCGAGGATTTCGTAAAATTGGTAGCTTCCCTGCTTACTACCGCATCTGTCCCATTGTTGCCATAGTAACTATACCAATTCCGTTTTAGAATGCTTACTCAATTTGGCACACAACGCTACATCGCGAACTTAGGCCACGGAATCTACCCAGACATGGACCCAGAGAGTGTCAAAGTCTTTGTAGATGCTGTTCACCGCTTGTCTGAAGATATGAACAGTCCTGATGAGTAAAGAGAGGTCAACTGGTGTCAATGCTATAGTGCTTCCTTTAGCTGTCTGTTGATTAATTTCCATAATATCTGACTGTATATTGTGTATACTGTATTTACTGACTTAGTATTTTGTATGTGTTCGTTATGTATGTTATAATATATGAAATTGTAACACTGCATTTTTAGTTCAGTATTTTACTGTTTTATAGTGAATTTTTCAATTTTCAATTTTTTGTGATATGACTGTGTCTTGACTATCATTTTAATCGTGTAGTAGTGCAATAGCGTTTTATTGTTAATTCGTCTTTATGGAAAGTTTGTGCTGAAAATATATATTGTTTCACATATTTCAATTTTTTCGGTATTAATATTTGTTTGGGCTCTGCTATTTTTCATATTTATTAAAGAACTAATATAATGTTATTGTAAGATTATTTTCAATAATAAAAATTTATTTATAATAGTTTTTAGAAATCAATTTTGTTCACTGTTGATAGCGTAAACAATGGGTAACACGATTATATTGAAAAATATTCACTCGCCACGACGGTGTAACGACACCGCGTACATACTTTGAAAACCAGATTTTTATATTTAAATTGTGAAAATGGTAGAAATCTTTAATTTGTATTATGCATGTTATTTGATTTCCATGTTGAATTATTATGGAACAAAATGCTACTGTATTTAATATCTCAGTAAATCTAAAAATAAATATAGTTTCAACGGAGTTGTTACTTTTCGACGTGATGACTAATTTTTTATTCAAGGTTCATTTTATAAAGTTTTAAGTTCCTATTTGTGTAATATGTTTTGTTACAAAAAATAAAGAAAGTATTGATTACGTAGAACATATTTAGTAGAGCAGAATGCATAAAAGTAACAAAATTTACTCGGCGTTCAGTAAAAGTAATATATTAGGAAATAAATTAGTCATTCAATGTGATTTGGTTGTCTATTTTTATTATCAAAATCTACTTTTTTTCTATTTTTAATATTATCAAGAAATATTTCGGTAAGTATACATTTAATATACAAGGAAAAATAATCAAGGGTTTATTAAAATTGAATGTTATTTTTTTTTATTGAATTCTGAACTATATATATAGACCTTACATTTTACTATAGTCAAGACTCAAAATTTGACACAAAATGTAATTTTCTACTGCTAACATAAATATTATCTACACTATAATTATAAACATTTTACAATTAAATTTCTAGACTAATATGGCAATCTAAAATGTTATGTAGGTATATATATATAGACCACATAAAAAAAACAGTTGTTTGTAACTAAACGTATTACATTGTTTTATCATAACAAATATTAAATAAAATATTAACTTAATAACAAGTAAAAATAAGTTCTGAATCAGTTATAAATAGCAGCCACTATTTTCTATGTGTTCCATCATCTCGTTGAGTGCTCTGCTCATGCGATTCTGCATAAAATGTGATAAATGCTCCAACAAGATAATGCCCGCCCTCGTGTGGCTCAAGCAACACTTCGACATTTTGAAGAAGAAAACATCTGCTTGCTTTGCTAAGCACCATATTCGCATGACGTGAATCTATGTAACAGGTTTATATTTCCGCGATTGGAAGCATTCCGTAATGATTGTGAATCACCTGATGATATAGCAGAATTTTTGGATGAACATTTACCACATTTTAAGCAGAATCGCATGGGCAGAGCACTCAACGAGAGGATGGAACACATGGAAAATGTAGTAAAAAATGATGGCTGCTATTTATAACCGATTCAGAACTTATTTTTACTGTTATAATAAAGTTTATATTTTTTTAATACTTGTTATGATAAAAAAATGAAATACGTTTAGTTACAAACAACTGTTTTTTCAATGTGGCCTATATAAATGTAGCCAAATTTAATTTTCTATATTTGATTCTATCAATATTTTTTATCCATTTATCTAATGTTAGGCAACATGACTTTTAATATGTAAGATAGTTTATTCTAATGCTTATTATATTGTACGATTTATTATTGTGTAGGTAATAAATACTACAATCATATGTATATTACAACTAATTTTACATCTTCAATTCCTTCCGTATTATATAAGTTTACTGTTTTTCAATAAATTTAACCCCCCAATACCGGGGCTAAAAGACGCACTCAAAAACCAGGGGAGGGCGAATCGGCCCGCGCCCTATATTTCATCGCAGTTTAACTATCGCCTTAAAATTTTGTATGTAGGTAAAATTGGTTATATTGAATGTCTATGCATACTAATAGTAAGGTAGTTATTGATGACAGAAAAGCGCGGATGCACCCTAAATACAAACACATACTTGGAAGAGTAAAAGTGATAATTCAGGCGCAATACGCAATACGTCTTGAAATTTGGTATGTAGGTAAAATAGGTTATATTGAATGTCTATGCATGCCTACTAATACAGTAGGATTCGCCTATATCGGCTATCGACGTTCCGTCCAATTCAGGGTGTAACCAAGGATGATGACAAGAAGAAGCCAGCAGTTATCAAACTCTACGACTTCTCCAAAGGCGGCACAGACGGAATCGACCAACGAATGGAGTTACTCCACAAAGACAAAGTCGGCAAAATAGACATTGGTAGCATTTAGCTACATACTATAAGACACTGCGCGTGTCAATTCCCTCACTGTACATGGGATGCATCAAAACAAGGACCCCAAGTTTTGACTCTTCCATGGACTCTTTCGACTTTGGATGGGACCTCGCAGAAGCACTGACTTTGACACCACATATGTCCAAAGACGATCGTGTGTTAGCCTAAACAAGGAGACGCTACTCAAGATGTATCTGATATCTGATCAACCAGAGGAAGGACTCGTTGCTCTTCCAATCGTCCCCGTCTCTCCAGCACCACGAAGACGATGCCACATAAAACCACAACACAAAACAAAAAAGGACAACCTGATAAAGGTGACAACATAGTGCCAAGTGTGCCAGAGGGCTTTGTGTATGGTAGGGCAGGTGCCAGAATTATTTATAATGTGTGCCTACATTGTATATATCTTACAGACTTTTATTTCTACCATTTTATTTCATTTCAAACATTTTAAAATATTTATGTACATATATGTATATATGTAGGTATATTTACATATGTGTATACAATAATAATAATTATAGCCATGTCTATAATTATTATTATTATAATTTATTCAACTCAGAGACAGCTTCCAACATATTTATCAATATGTGTTTATATATATATATACATAATTAGTTAATTAGTTGTTTATATATGTATGAATATATTTATTTGTATTTTTACATCTATTCCAATTCATATCTTCTATTTATCTCAATATCTATTAATAAATATATACACTGTTAAGTCAATTCGGCCGTATTAAGGTTCGAAAGGGTCCGTAATCTTTAGGGCCGAAAATTTTGATGGGGTCCGTAAATGTATATATCAATATACTAAATTTAAACATACAAATCTATTATTTTAATTAATTTCCTAATCATTTAGTAATAATAATTTGAATTTATAATTTAAAGTTTCAATAAAGCATAATTAGTGTCAATAATATTCGTGTTTATTTATAAAGGTTCGTACTTTTACAAAAGGTCCGTAAATAAAAGGTCCGTTGTTTATCATGAAAAAAAAACGCATCTGAAAGACAAGTCCGTATCTCTCAAGATCCGCAATACGGACCTATAAAATAACCTTATATTTCATAGCACGTGACTGATCGTTATTATTGTTGATATTATTAAGTAGCAAGATGATAGTTTTAAGTAGCAAATTGATAATCCCAGTCACAAAAATGATAAAAACCCCCTATTGATCCAATTACATTACATTGGGTGATCATCGGCCGATAACCCAATAATCGGGGTTTACTTGGATCATTATTGACCGATTATGCCAAACCGTATTCCAATCATTAACCGATAATCTGTGAATGGTTGCATTTATTTGATTATATTGGTCAATATAATCTTTAGAACACTACGTTTCCAAATAGTAATATATTTGTTAATACAAATAAATTATAAATCACACTTATCCCCATACATATTTTACTATAATAATACCTACTTACCTTACTGTCCTATCTACGAAAATGAAGGTGATTCATATTATAATTTTAATCTATACCGACCCAGTTTGTAGTACCTAAAATAAATCAAGTTTATTTTTATGTTTCAGATTGTTGCAATTAAACATTGTGTAAATAAAATAAAAACACATTCATTTGCAATAAAAATTATTGAAGTTTATATAGCTCTTATCTATTAATATATAAATAATTTCTTTATAAGGAAGATATAGTATTATGTAAAGCTATTTTTATTAGAGTCTCAAACACTGATAATGTGCAGTTAATAAACTGCTTGCTATTATGTTATTTGCCTTAACTACATTATACATACAGTCACCAATATTTACAGCCCATCTATTTCTGGGGGCTTCTTTACATATACATATTATATCCTACAATCATACATATTATACTATACATATATACTCAGCTAAAAACACAGAGTTGATTTACACACATATATGTATATATAATGCATTGTACTCAAGAGACCACACAATTTCGATCGATAACGCAAGGTTATAAACGTTATGGTGGAAGGGTTGGGAAGAGTTAGTAAGATATCCAGTTAGATAGTTAGATAGCACTTTTTGGCGCATAGGCGCTATACGACGT
>JAYRBW010018718.1:0-12806 GCA_036023295.1 Invenusta paracnida | reverse complement strand
TTTGAATGAATTTATATCTTTTAAAATTGTCTGTAGCTAACCAGCTTTTTGCCATTTTTGGCGATAAAAAAATATATCTTCCAAAAACTAATAATCGAAATATCCACAAATTCTCTTATATATAGGTTTACATCGTAAATTAATATTTAATATACGTTATATTTGTTTGCAAAAGTTTTACGTATCGGAGTTAATGACTTCTATTTAATATATGAAAATTATTTTTTCTTAGACAGACACAATGTAATTGTAATTTGATTAATCTGTTTCATATCCTTATAATGACTTCCTTTTGTAATATTATCCTGTCTATTCAGCGACGAAAATGATAAAATAATAAACCAATTATAATAATTTAATGGGAGTGTAAAATAATATTTTAGGAAGTATTAACAACTTTCTTATAACAAGAGCTCTGCTATTAAAAAATTACAATTATCGCTAAAGAATTTTTTTCTAAAATTTGTCTGTTTCTTGAGATAACAGTTGACTAATGATTTATATTTTTTGAATTATATGTAAAGATTTTCTTGTTTTATAGCAGTTCTATTAGTATTATTATTAGCAGATATTTTTTTTAATATGCAATTATAAGCTATTTCGGTAGATTAGTAAACATTTTATAAGGTTCATAATTTTTTTCATTTTTTTGGTAGCAAGTAAAACCTTAATTGTAGTTCAATTAAAACGTATGATTATAATGACATTTGAAATAAATATTTCAATTACTGTTTGTTTTATAAAAGAGAATTTACAAAAATTCACATTATGGTGTTTTACATATATAACATATAATACTAAATAATATAAAGTAATTAAAATCCTCGTGTAATTTTTACAAGTTCAGGTCTTTTAATATTCAAATATTATTATCGTATGAGAATATTAATCAAGAAAAGGAATAATTCTGCAAGCAAAGTTTTTTTTAGAATCTATTTGCGCTGGCAAATCTATATACCACTGGGGCAACCAAAAAGTCAAAATGGAAGAGAGAAATGTAACTAATACAATCCTCACTGTCCCAAACAGTTTTCCATTTTGCACCGGCAAATTGATGGTGCCAAATGTCTTTAAAAATTACTGTTTCAAGTAGCTTAGACATTTTTATTATCTGAAAATTGACTTAAGTAATTTAAATACTAAGCATAAAATGAACAATGGCCCCTGTAGATGGGCCAGTAACTTTGTCTAAATAAGTTGCTGATAATCGTTCAATTATTAACATAATAATGACATTATTTTAATTTAAAATATTTTAAAATGTCAGCATTGCTTTGAAATATTAATAAGAAACTTTTAGAGTTTAATATAAGCAGCTAAAATGGCTAAAAAATAAAAAAGTTCAATTGCGAATAAAAATAATTAATCAGAACTATTCAGAAATAGATGTATATGTTAAAAGTGCACTTGTAACTTGTTTTTAGGGTATTATGTATACAGCATTCTGACTTCAGTTATTTAGGCTAGTTAGTGCTTTTTATATCAGATTAGAAGTATAAAACTTAGAGTGAATGAAAACTTTATTTCGATCTGAAGTTCCAGGTTTTAGTCACATTCAGCTGGTCAAAGTAAACCATATCTCTATATGTATGTATATATGTGAATAACTTCTCCATATCTTAAGTTTAAGTTACTCTAACATTGTCGGTCAAATATACTTAAGATATTGCTTGTGCGGAGTACTAGGTAAGTATATCATCCACCCATTCAGACAAATATAGCCACTAACAATAGCTGAGTAACCACTGGGGAATAAACATGTCTATACAATACAATTAGTCAATGACGACGACAAATTTATTTATTCTCTGTATAAGCTTAACGTACTATATATGTGTCTCTTAAAACTTTGAATTTCGATAACCGCAGAGGTACATGTATGTATATTCCTAAATCTAATTTCACAATGCGATTAGCCATTATTAGAGACTCAATATACATAGAGGCTTAGTTTTCATAATCAATCGAAGATATATAAATTATTTAGGATATAAGTTAATAGGATTATAATTGACAATTATTGGTAAAACGTTATTAGTGTAATGGAATATAAATCCCCTTGTTCATCTATAATGTATTTTATCAGCAACATATTTTTAGCTTAAGTAGCTCTAATTTTGTTTTCAAAACTATCTACTCTAAAATACTTTTACAAAAGAATTGTTTTAAACTGCGAAATATTCATGCTTAAGTTTATTATAATTTTGAAATTGTGTCTCATTTGAGCCGATGCAAAGATACATTGATATTAAAACTACGGTCTGCTAAGTCATACTGAATTATTTCCATGATTCAGTTTTAATAAATAAAAGTTTTTAATACGCAAAAGTATATATGTATATGTATGTTTATCTCTTCAAATGTAACATTATTAGCCATATTTTAGTGAATATTACTTACAGATAAGTAAGCATTAAACAGTAATTAGTGAGTAAGTACTCCCCAATTGCAACTGATAAATGTTTATTAAAAATCTAGGAAGCTATAACCATCTTATATGTATATATATTGTATTTATTGAAATCAAACTTGACTTACCTAGTTATTCAAAAATGTCTAAATTTCAAATCACCACATTTTTTCTATTTTGATTTGACGCCCCCTCTCAAATAAATGCTTTTATACATGTCATACGAAAGAAACAACTCGTATTTATTATAAAATCTTCTTGCATCATCATCGATATAAATTTTGCATTGTTCTCAATTGCAATACTCAGTGGTGCCTTTACATGCTGTATATTTATATCTCATTTCCATTTTAGGGTAACGGCGCTGGAAGCGGATCTAAAAGTGCCACAGGAAACGGTCTGGTGGTCCCCAGGCCCCGGTGCCGCGAGGATCCTTCGCTGCCATCCTCCGGTATGGAATGTCTCCCGGTGGATCCCGAAGGAATTGTTCGACCCGTCTCTCCGGGAACATCTGCCGAGTCGAACCTCAATAGGTGCGTGTTGTGGAAATGAGTGGGCGGGCTATTACTGGTCGGGCCATCGAGTTATAAAACCTTATCATATATTAACCTATTAGGACAGTTTATTGTCAGCCATATGATGACTAACATAATTTTAGAATATGCAATTAGAAATTCAAGACTGTAGTTAAAACAAATTGCTTATAATTGGAAAAAGTTCGCTCTATTAAGCGTATCTACTTATTGTTTAGTAAATAACTTAATAACTTATTGGATGTGATAATCTCTTTTATGTTAGAAATTTCATTTTTTCATTTTGTCTTCCCTTTCAGAAACACGTGTTATAATTTTAACGAAGCATGCTATTTTAGCCATTTAATATTCGTTAATCTCTGAAATTTGAACGTCCTGCTACCTAGAACCATGAGATATGACATATAATATTGTACTGTTACATGTGTAAAGTACATATTGGTGTGGCATCCTTCTTCGAATAGCTCGATCTTTAGCCACTCGAGGCAAAATCCTCTTCTTTTTATAAACAACAACTTGAATCAAACTTCTGCCATGGTTGATTATCAAAATTTGTACATAGCTTGCACGTATAGACACACAAATGTAGATATATATGTATGCATCTATAAACATTTGAAGTTATACATTAATTTTGGTGTTTGTTCGGGTGTACATAAAAGTATACATTTTCTATAAAACCGTTATATTCCGACATACATACAAAGAAGGCAATTGATATGCAATTCTATTTCGATGCTAAATAATTTTGGTTTTGTGTGACACTATATGATATCGAACTATATGCACTGCATGAATATACTGTAATAGTATGCATCTATACATAGAAGTGAAGTTCTAGTCGACATTGGGAAAAATTTAGACAGAAAGTTGTTTTTTTCTGGCTTATTATAAAGTCAATTTTCTAAACACAATTCAATTTATTTCAATCTATGATGCATTCAATATTCCAAGGAACTTATGCCGCATATAGAGACGTTATTGGTAAACATAATGTGACTATAATAGATATGTAGGATATATACCCACTTTCATTCCTCCAATACATTTTACTTTGAGCTTGGCAGGAAAATAACAGAATGGCAGCACACCCACTTTCTGAGGACACACACATATTTTCAGTCGTCCTTACTTTGTTTCAGTTTGATAGGCATATCATGCATATGTATAATAGATAAGCTAAGATTATTAATTAGATTACCAACTATTGGACTCTACTGAAAGTTATTAAAAAAAATCAAAGTGCTGCTAATTATAAATAAATCTAATATCCTATTTATTTTGTCCTTTTCCTGATTATGTATTCCACGAATAATCGAAATCAACTGTGTATATATACATATATACATTGAGAACTTCATTTTTTTAATTTTATTAGCACCTGCTTACTGTATACTCAAGACTTTAGTCAATAGATTTTTAGTCAATAGAAACAGTTTATGGTAAAGTTAAAAAATTATATATTCAACCATGATTGAGTTTTTAATTAAAATGTTACATACTTATTCATAAAACTAGATTTCGTTTAAAACGTTCGCTCCTCAAAAAAATAAATTTGAGCAGGTTATGTTTTAAATACGAGGTTTATAAACCCTTTGGCAGTTCTTAACTATTAATTATAGAGCAATTAACGTATGAATTTACAGATTTTTTTGTTATTTTAATTCAAGTTGAAATTTGACTTGAGCTTATATATTTGACTTAAATACATCTAAACAAAAATTTCTGATTAATTCCATAATTAATTTATAAAAATAACGTTTCGTAAAATTTTTCTTGTTTTTAGACATTTTAGACATTATACAATGGAATATATACGCCTTATAAATGTTATTCATATACAAATTACATATAATTCTGTGTAAAATAATATTTCTCAAGTTATAATTTATGAGTATATATATTTACTATATACGCTTAACATCAGTTATTCCTAATACGTAATACATAATACGGTAAAACTGTAACAATTGTATGGATTTCCTGTTTAGTAAAAACACTTTAATATTATAAAGTAATAAGACTTCATCCATTAATACCCTTGTACGAGTATATATAATATCGATCCATAAAACATTCGTATTTTATACTTTACCTTTGAATAAATAATAACCAGTTTTAGATTAACAATTAACCGAATAATTATGAAATGTTGATCACATAATTTCACATGTATTTTATAAATGTTGAAACATTTGTAATAAAATTATGATTCTGGTATAAAATTATTAAACGTGACATTGAATAACTTGAAAATATGAAATAAGCATAGTTCGATGCAAAACTTTTATTTGTATAAGTTTCAGAAACCGTAACCATTGCCATAAAGTTTATTGTTTACACTTTAGCTTCACTTTGAACTTATTTAATTAATTATACATTCCTAATATTTTACAGAAAAAAATTGACTCCAGAAATCGTGAAATCTTCCTAGGTCAATGTTGATCTCTTTTCTCTTCTTCTATCACACGAGTATTTTTATTTCCCCAAAATTTAATTTCTATTATGCACCTGATCGGAAAACTGGAGCTAACTGCCTTCTTCGCGGTATTCATGGATCTGACAACTATGCCTGCTAAACAATCTTAAAACATACGAAGAGCGCTTGCTTTCTGCTTTCACATCCCTTTCAAGTTGTGTAATAAAACTGTTGACTATAGTCAGAAGCCAATTCTCCTTCTATTACTCTTCTTTTTGGGGGGTTGAAAGGGGGAAGGGAAGGGGATGGGGTCGAGGCAGAAAACTTTATTGTTCCCTAAATAAGTCATGCAGATCTGATATGGTTCCCCAGGGTATCTCCATATAGGGCAGTTTTATTAGTAGTCTCAGTCCGCCATCAGCGTCTCCGCCTTTACTTCAACTTTTGCTGCTCTAGTTTTTAACTATTTTGATTATAGCAACTACAGAAAGCCAGCGCGATTCGATTTGGTTACGCACGGCAACAATAAGTTACCTAGTTCACGAAGCCTAACGCCTTTTTGTATGAAAAACATATTATTCTGCTATATGTACATGAATTTGGATATGTCCAAAATTTATCGTCGACTTAGACGTAGTACTTGAAATCAGTTTATTTGAGTTTATGGGTATCAGATATGTACTTGATTCTCTTCATTAAAGCAAGGAGATTCAATCTTTCGTCTATGGATTCAATTAGACTATTTTGAAATCGACAGAATAACCTGTCTATAAAAGTACATTAAGAATTTTATTACCTTTGGGGTCAGTAGAGTTTCTGTAATATTGAATTCTGTTCTTTCATTTTGTACACTTAATTGAAATATATTCAATAACAGAGATATCTAACTTATAAGTATAGGTAAACATATTTTTTATTATTTACAATATCAGATTTAATAAAAATAATTGAAATTATTAGTAAAATATTCTTAAATTAGTTTTTTTTACAAATTATTGTGGAATCTAATAATTATCAAACGTTATATATCTAACGAATGTCAAAAAGAAAATCAACATAGCTGCAGACTGTGTGTATATACATACACATTGATTATCTTACAATTATTTTTGTATTGAACGCGGTCCATACTAATACACATAATATATAGTACTCTAATAAAACAATGTAATATTATGTGAATCGTAATTAATGTGAAACTTATAAAGTTAAGTCTAATTAAAGTCCTTGCTTATCATCTACTTCTACAGTCTCAACAACAATCGTCTATCGACACCCTCATTGGTTAACCCCGGTCACGTGACACCCAACCCGCCAACGCGATCAATGGATCCACCAATAATCATCAGCCAACCAAACCCCGACAGTGGCGGCATTGGCGGAAGCTCCAATGGCATAAACAAAAGTAGCCAGCCAATTAGAATCAATCTCTGGCTGATCATTGCCATTTCTTGTGGTGGAATCACAGTTCTACTTCTCATAATTTGCATCATTTATCGGTGTCGCCGAAAGGACGAGGGGTCATACTCAGTGGAGGAGAATCACAGTTTCATTGAGACCTCCGCATTGGCCGTCCATGGTGCCACTGGTGGTCCCGGTATTCCCTTTCATGATGCTCCTATCCCCTTCACGAACGGTTCGACCAAATCAGCCTCTTCTTCCAATGCCAAAAGTAATTCAAAGTCTAAAAAAAAGAGAGGTCAAAAATCGACACGAAAGGAGTCGAAAGAGTGGTACGTCTAGCTACACGTGACATACATTGCGTATGCACATTTATAAAAACCAAAATTGATAACTAAGAGATTCAGAAGCATCTTAATATAGTTTCTTAAGTAATTATATACATTTTTATTATAAAATCTATATATTTATATTATTATTCGAATATTATACTAAATACAGTGGTATTTAAATTTATTGCGAATAGTACAATATAATGAAACAAATGTTATTTCGAGTTTTTTATGCTTGATTTATTTAATTTATATACATAAAAGTAGAACATATGTATACGATGATGATTATATATTTGGAAACTTGCTTAACAATGCAACTGGATCTCTATGGGATTTTTTTCTCCGAGTTTATACATAATAATATAATTAACTCTCCATCTTGTAAAGGCAGATCTAGTTCGTGTTTATATTTGTACATGTTCTCAAATGATTCATAAATTTTCACACAACCATTCCATTTATCTATAACATACTCCCACGGAAAAAATATATAATGTACTAATGGCTGGTTAAAAAATTGTATAATTTAAACGAACATATTAAAACCGTCAATTTAAATAATACACCTGCATTTCACAAATTTCTGATAATTTGATGTTGTTATCGATTTTTGACAAACTTTTACAATTCATTAATTTTATCACACATAAGCAAGTTTTCCTGTATATAATAAAACAGCATTGGCAAAAGTGTTTTTATATAGAACATCATTTTTTTATAGAAATTCGTACCTATTATTTGGGCATAAGTTATATTGTTTAAAACATTAAATTGTGTATCTGCATTATTTCACTGAATTTTTCAATTATCTCAATTTGTATTATAACAATTTACAATTAATTAATTATGGGTTAAATAAAAATATTTTTATCGTTTTACGGATAAACTTATATTATTAGGTTTAATGAGCAAGAGAAATAAACTGAAATTTGTTGCTTTTATTATTTAATATTAAAAGATAAAAACGTGTTTTTCTGAATCAATAATTTACGCCAATTCATCAGCCATAGCATACTTCAGCTCACAATAAAACCAAAATATCGTTTTATTAGATCATTAGAAAACTCCGTCCTGCTCTCATAAAGGGATTCCGATCTCACAATTCAATCAAATTTTGTTGTCGTAATCCCTTTACTGTGTACATAAAAACATATTTATTATGATTATCGGAAATCCACCGCAACCATGACCAAGACTATTAAAGAAAAATGATATATGTAACTCAAGTTGTTTATAACAATAATATAAATATATATATATTTTATTATATATTTTTCATTAAATTATTTTATCTGTTTTGGAGCAGATATGCATATTAAATTAAGTGTACAATGCGTACCATTAACTTATAGTATTATTAAGAGTACTATATTATACATATGTAACAATTCGGTATATGAAGTATGAAATTTTGCTAAAAGTTCAATTAAATACAATAATTATTTGTACTATATAAATGATGAATTAAAGTATACTATGAGTGAATAATTAATGCATCAAATAGAATTAGATAAGCATTTAAATTTCGATATATTAAAAAAAATTATCATAGATATTGAATAACATAATTAAATAGATCTACAATATAAAAAAATGATAGGAATATTTAAGTTTCTATCACAACCAGTTTTTTCTTCTTATGCTTCAGTTTAGCCATGCGAAGAAATCAATATTTAAAATGTTTTGCAATTAGACAAACCAGACCATTGAAAAAATTCGTAAAATGATGGTGATCTATACTTAGCTCTTGATTTTTCTTAGATTGTAAATACGTACATCTATATAGTGTATTTTATTGTTCAATATCTATGTCAATAATAATTTAACTACAGTTCACATAAAATTGTAATTAAATCATTAAACATACTTGAATTATTAACTTCAACGATAAAAAATCATATCGTTCTTAAATGCAATCTGCAAAAAAATCAATAAATCTAACTTTTTCAAATTAATCTTTAATGTTAAAAACATGAAAAGTATAATACACACAAATACGTGATTTTGCCATATATACATATATACCTCAATATTTATTAAACTGTACATAATAAATCGTTTGTGATATGTGTCATGTATCATCTACTTATTTGTGTATAGATATTATTTTTACCAATTAGTCTTTTTAAACATGTACATACATAAAAAATCTCTGTTTGCATATAAATATAAATATGTATATGTGTATCTGAATAAATTTACAATTTTAAATATTCTTGAATTCTTAATTAGTATGCTGTTTACAAAGGTTTATTATGATGTTTATAGGGGCCGCCAAAAAAAGGCGTTTTGAAATTTATTAAAAATTAATTTCAATGAATCGAGTAAATCAAAACACAAACTGCTTAAGGCAATATTTAGTAACATATGAAGGCTATGGTTAGTTATTATTTGGTCATGGGTTGCAGATGTTATACTCAATTGTTTCCGAACACAACAATAGGCAACATAATTTCTTGAAGGTGATCAGGATATATCCAGTTGCTTGCCTGGATCAGGTCAACTATAACCTTCAAGTATGACAGCAAAGATTATCGAGAGGGTGGGGATATGGATCGAGGAAGACAACTTTATAAGCTGTGCTTACATTGAGAGCTTAACTGGTATTTCTGCACGTAGTGTTCTGAGTGCCGAGTGTCTACACAAAAGTGCCGATTGAGCGCTGGGTTCCACACGTTTTGAGGGCAGAAAACAAACGCAATCATGTCGATAATAATGATTTTCAATGTTTAAGGAGAATCATATTTTGAAATAATAATTGATGTCTCTTCTAATAATGAAGTACGATGTATAGAATTTCATGAGAACAGGATTGATTATTTTAGTCAACTTCATAAGTCAGTGTAAGCGCGACATTTCCGCTTAATGCCTGACAATGCCTGACAATGCCAGACCAAACGCGGATTGCTTGGTCAACCAATAGACTCGAAGGAGTCAAACTTTTATAACAACCCGCATATTCGCCAGACACAAACTTACTTGATAGATATGTATTCAGAAACTACGAAATGTACCGCAAAGGTGATGGTTTTGTCTATTAAAATGAAGTCAAGGAATCTGTAGATATCTTCACCAAACAAAAATTCTTCAATGAACCGCAAAGACTCGAAATCGACTTACAAAGCATCATTCAGAAGGAAGGAAACTATCTTTAATCAGGGCAATTTTGATAGACTGTTCAATTTCTGTATTTATTTAAAGTTGCTATATTTGACAATATATTATTTACGTTTAGACAATTCTGAAATTTTAAATGAATAAGTTTTAGTTTTGTTTGAAGATTTTAGTAATTTTATTTCATTAAAACTTGAAAATGCTATATATTAGATAAATATATATATACATATATAATAAAATATATATATCAAGCAAAATTATTTCATTAAATAAAATACGGCTAGGTTAATCAAGCATAATAGAAATAAAAATAATTATTATAACTATAACAGAACATTCTGACTCTAATAATTACGATGTTTTTACTGAATTGTTTTTTATATTAAAATATTATTCCCCGAAAGATATATTGTTTCATAGGACCTTTTGATAATTAAATATAGAAAACAAAATTGGAATATTGGAAATAAAAATTTGATTCTGTAAATTCTATTATGAAAACAACTATATAGTGCATGTTCCACATTAAAATAAAGAAACATATATTTAAATTAATAGCTAGTAGTCAAAGCATCATGCCATCACTTATTTTTATTAACTCATCTGAGTACAGATCACGAAAATCAATTAATCGGCTTAATAGTTTTAATTTAAGAATTGCGCCAATCGCCGCATACCGAAATGCCAGGCGCCTTTCACTGTTTACGGAGATCATCAGTGACACGCAGAGTATCCAACCAAGGTCCTCGCGATTACAGTACGAACACTATATAACCGCTTAACCACCGGAGATCGGAAGATAGGCAAGGAAGACTTTTAACCATTCCGTCAAGTCCGTATCACACAAACTATATTAGAATTAAAATAAATTAATAACAAATGATGTTTAGCCACAAAAGCATGAGGACCGCTATTCGATACTCTGCATGTCACCAAACGACCATAAAGAGCGAAACGTGTCTGGGATTTTATTAATTAACGATTGATAAAATTGGAGTAAATTAAATATAATAAGTAATATTATTGTATTCTACTCACATTTAAAATAAGTAGTAAGCATGTTATATTTAAAATTCTTTAGCATAAAATGCGGATTCTACTAAACTAATATAGGAAATTACGTATCTTGCTAGTTTCCAAATTATTTATTGCTTCCCAAAATAACTCCTATTGAATGGTATATTCAGGGATGATATTTATATATTAGAAAAATTTAGATAAAACCTTCGAATATCAATATTTCAATAGGAAAAATTTTAAAGTATTTTCACGACCACTAAGGGAATGTGTTCATTGTTATTGTCTATGTATAATAAGTAGTGTCTAACTAATATTGGTAGTTTTAGATTATGAACCACTGCGGAAATAATAACAAAATAATGCATAGGTACATCATAACACTGTTTGTAGTTTTATCCCGTCAAAGAGTATTTATCCCGTCCAAACTTATTTCATACTTATTCAACTCTCCTATATAAACTTGGTGGATTACAAAGTTCGAAATGTCAAAAATATAATTCTATACTAAAAAACCATTAAAATATAAAAGACATATTGGAAATCATTTATAAGACTAACTGAAATTAAAAATTCTATGTGTTGACTTCTTAAATGGGTGGTATATAATTCATGTCTAATAAAATATAGTGATAAGATATTATCTCACACAATTATTGAACTGTAATGTACCATACTTATCTCTTTTTAATATATTGTAAAATTGCTTTTCTTGTTTCATTTTACAAAAACTACGTTCCTTTTCGACCAAGAGTCTTTGATTTATCCAGCTCAAATTATAATTAGACTTAGACTTATATAATTAAAGAATAGTACACTAAATTTCAAAGGCGTAAAATGCTTTTACAGTGTCCAAGAATATAGTACATTCAACTTCTACGCTTCGAAAGCCTTTTTTATCATTTAAAGCAAAACATAAATATGTAAGTCTATTAATCATAGAGTAATAATACCAAGAGAGTTCACTTAGTGCATTTATGCTGAATGTATATATATTCAAGATTTACAGACAAGGTAATTCGACCATGTAGATTTCAAATTAAATTTTAAAAATGCTTAAAAAATACCTACCTGATTTATGGTAACATACTACTTTATTCCATGAAAAATGTTTAGTAGTATATTTGTATAAAAATCCATTTTCAATAACATTTTAAAAAGGAACTCAAATTGAAGCAAACATAGTTAAAATAATTATATTTAACAACACATGTATAAAGTAGTAATAATAACGTCATATAAAACCATAGATATTTGGTCCACACTATGATGACCAAAGAATAGAGGATTGTAAAGAAGGCTCACTCTTTTGATTCAAGTGGAAAATCCACCATTTTGAAACTGCAACAAAAGTATAAAAATGTGCGTCAAAATGTCAGCTACAATAATTTGTAATTATTAGGAGTATAGCTTAAAAGAAAAGTTTTTTAATAGCGGCAAATATCTAATTGTGCCTACATTATTTAGTATGCATAGCCTATATTGTACGGGAACTTTATTTCGTATTCCTACGGCTTAAAAGTAGGCAAAACTAGTTATTTGCCGTTATCAAAAAACTTTTTTATTATTCAAGC